>JAPZPB010000062.1:0-122049 GCA_037952635.1 Bryoglossum gracile | reverse complement strand
CCCCCGCGCGGTTAGATCTTTGATAGTACTTCCAGGACATAGTTCACTGCTTTAGGCTCCTGAGTATAGAAATCAAGACACAATTCGAAAACTCAAGCGCCTGAATAGAGGATCCATATCCTATTTCTGTCATGAATCTGAAAGGTTGTCCTGAGCTTGACGTGACGGAAAACAGCGAGAGTTACGCAAATTGCAAAATACTGGAGAACCCAAAGCAGCAGTAAGGTAATAAGTCAAGCTATCAAAAAGATAAGATTTTCTGTAGGCCATTCGAGTAACTGGGAGTAAAATCTAAAAACTAGATATCGATCAGCCTCCCTACATACATAAATAAACAATTTTCTACCTCCTCACCCCCTCGCTTAAACCCTCGGACCCACTTTCCGGCTCAACCTCATTTTCCTCTGCTCACTCCAAAATACCAGAAAAATAACCAAAAAACAATTCCCTACCTCCATATATAAACGAACAGCCCAAAATGACAAAACAATTACGCCCCGAGCGGGGCGTCCTTGAACCCTCCCGAAGGAGGATTTTTGTCGACAGATATGCCCCCCACAAGTCTAGCGACATGTTACTCGAGCCGAACCTAACACCAATTGAGCTATGGAGGGCTCGCCTGATGGTTTGTTAGAGTGATGAAGCGTATTTGGGTATATGAAGGGGTTGAAGGTGAAGATGGGGAGGCGGTTGAGAGTTGAGAAATTGGGTTTTCTTTGCGCGCTCAATCAACGGCACGTTGGGGGTGGAGAGGGGCATGTGGAGGTAGAATATGGAGAGGATATCATACGAGTGTCATTGTAGATCTAAAGCTGTGGTGCTATCCATCATCTTGTGTATGTCATGCGCATGGCTCGGACATCTACAACATATCTTGACAGCCTTCCCATGTCCCTTTCATCTCCCTCGTTTTCTTCTCTTCCACTCTCAAACGGCAGTACGACATCCACCAGTCCTTGCGTCTGATAACCCACCAACTCTAATCTCGTCAAACCCAAGTTTAGAACAGCGACAAAAAACCACGAATCTCATGATCATGAACGGCGCCTTCATCGTTCCCCCAACCACTTCGGTTACAAATTCATCCAAAGCTACCGAATCCGAGGCGACTTCCCCCCGGCTCACTCGACATACAGCCCGCAACATCCAACTTCACGCTCCCCAAGATATTCCCTTCAAGAACAGCAACAAAGCCTCCTCCAATTTGAGTGATATCAATCTACTCATCAATTGTCCCAATCACCACCAAATTCTGATTCTCATAACTAGTCATCACCTACTGGATTTCCGATGCCTTCGTCGTCTCCAATTGGAGAATCGGATCTTCGTTGATTGCGATTTAAACTTTCTTGGAAATTTGCATTGGTAGCTGTGGTCATTGGGAATTTTCTGATGGCACTTTGCTGGTCAGTGGCGCGGGCACCTCTACTTAAGAAGGAACAAGACTAAGTGATTTAGTGACATTCAATGGTCTCACCGGAGCCTGACTCCACATACCTTTCACCGAAAGCCCTCTCAGTTCCTTTGCTACTCGAGCCCACCAAATGTTCAAGGCCCAAGCAAGACCCTCCTTCGGTTTCTATTGCCCTTACGTAATAATCGTCTTCCGACTAATCATCTCCGTCTTCCGGTACGGAATTGGGCCATAAACTGGTGCTGAATATGTCAGTGAGTGTCCCTCAAATATCCCCCCCTTTTCCCCTTTCCCTGTGTTCTCCTTAATATTCATAACCTCATAATTAATGATCTACCCAATATGGCCGCGCTTCCGCAACATCTTCAACAACGTCCGAGAATTCGCCAACAGAATCACCGGCATTATGATTTCCTATATCATATATATTTCCTCATCTGCCTGCCCTTCCACTACATCCTGCCCCACCAAGTGCGTTGGTTCTTCTCAAGAGCGTGATCACCTCGATTGCTGGGCTTGCGGGTTAATATTTGCATGGACTTGAATATTCGAGAATAAGCTAACAATTAGTAGCCTGTGAACACCCAAGTTCTAAATTACCATGAATTCCTGTGTCTGGAAAGTAATGGTGAATAGTCTTCAAGAACAAACCTGGCGTAGCTTACGGACACATGATTGTCTATGAAGCATCAGTTACAGTGCAATTGACACTCTTGGGAGGAATAGGAGCCGCAAATCAGACAGTATCAGCGGAATGAGCAGCAAATCTAATATTTGAAAAGGTCAGGAGGGTGTAAGTTCCAGTAGCCTAGGTTTTTGGTTTGCAGAGACCATCCTAGCGAGGGATAATGGAATTGCATTCACGGGGGCTTGCTGAACGACATAGACAAGATCAATCCATGGAAGACTTGAGTTCTGAGCTGCTACAATTGACACACAATGCAACAATAGCAGCAAAGTTGAGAGAATAATTGTGGCGAGGGGACTTGAGAAGGTGCCGAGCAAAATCAGAGAGAAATAAGAGGATCTCTGCCTCTTTTCATACTTATTTGCGCGTACTTGTACATACTTCCCGGTAATGGGGACCATTCCAGCTGTCTTTCAATTTTTTGGGGTGAATTCGATATGGTGCCCATAGCAAGAAACGCCCCAGACATATGCAGGAAACAGCAGGGCTGAATCCCAATAACGGTCGTCGGTCGGTGAAACTGTTCTCACCTTTGGTTGCCTATCGCCAGAATAACTTTAACAGCGGAGCAGAAATTCATACCTAGCTACAGCACGTAAAGAGCAAATACAAATTTTTGGTCCAATAAAGTTGCAGAAATCATGTGAACGGGGAAAATAAGAGACAAGAGAAGTTTATATGCGTTGAGCTTACCCATATAGGCAAGGTTCCAATGACTGGTGATACATCATGCTTGGGAAAGTGCAATCGATGTTTAATATGGAAGCCAATATTCACATTGCTCCAACACAGTCTCTACTGTCTATCTCCGGTGGGAGTTCGTGCAACTTACAAGCTCATTGTCAGACTTGCGGTTGTTATCGCCGTTGCTGATATTCCCACGTCCCCTGTTCATATTTCAACTCTTGGTACCCCGCCACGATCACGTCTCGGCGCGACCCGAGTTGAATTAGGGATGGAGTCCAACGGTTTCTTGACCTCGCTCTGTCCTCCGGATGTTGCTTCTCCTACCTCGAGTTGTGCATCATATTATACCGCACAAGAGCCTTCTCCCTCGAGATCTACCGAATCAGGCATGGCACCCCCGCGCTATAGACAAGCAATTCCGATCACTGACGAAATCCGCACACATTGTCATATCTACCTTGATGAGCAGCTCTGTACGTTCTCCAGGGTCTCTCAAGAAGCATATACTTACAACTAATAGATATTAGCGCCCTTACTCTTCTATCCGATCTCGTCACATCCGGCGCAGCTCACCCCGAAGTTCAGGAAAAGGCTGCATTTGCGCCAACGCCATACCACATTGAATTGGTCTCTGCCCTCCTCATCCATCCCCGACACACCAACCAAGCTCCTCCCAGTGAGCAACATGATCTGCCTTCGCGCTCTATAACTTTCCTCCGAAATCTATTGAGCATCCTTGGACCTATCAATGCGAATCTCGGCGAGGCTTTCTCACTCACTCGGACCAACATCAGCAATAGACCACTGAGGCGTGGTCGGAACAATCAAGATGTCGAGGAACCTTCAAGCGGATCAGATGATGATAGGCCAGAGCGTATGCGAGGTGTGATTGCGAATAAAGGCCGAATACGGGTGTGTGCGAGAGACTTTTGGCATATGGTTGGCTGGGCTTTCAATTGCAGCGTCAAGCACCATAAGAGGTGGAAGTACTGGAAAGTCTGGTTAGACTATATGTTAGATGTGATAGACGCAGACTGGCTTGAAAGGGAACGACAAGATGCAGAGAACGAGAAGAATGGGGATGATTCGGATAGCCAAATGCTTTTGCGTCAGTCCATACTAGTCAGCTACCTGGAAGACGCAAAGGGCAGATCAAGTGCCTTGAAAAGAGTTGTCCGATCCGTTTTCGCAGACGGCGGAGCAGACAGTTTGAAGGAGTTTCCTGAAGTCTTCCCAAATGAGACGAAGGAACCCAGACAGCAGAACGGTCAAAAGCGGAAACGAGATGATATTCATGACCGGAAATTTGGCTTATACGATGATGAAGACGAACACCAGTCTACTGTTTATTCTTCTGATCTGACAGACCAGACCGAAGAATCGCACGAGAGCGAAGAGGAAGTGATCGATCCATGGCTTGGAGGCACAGAGCCGATATTCCTGCGGCAACGACTAATAGGATTTGTAAGTCCCCTCAACTCTCTACGTTGTTACTGCTAAGAAATCTAGTTGTCTCGAACAGCAGACGTCCTTCCCGGCTGTTACACCAACTGCCACAACCTCTACGATGACATGAACATCAACGCGCGCACTCTCCCCCTCCCTGCCTTCTCTCTCCTGTTCTCCCCATTGACCTCCTCCCAACTCCCCACCATCGTCCTAGTTAGCCTATCCCAAGTTTTACTCCTCCGTCTTCTCCCCAACGCCGCCCCCCGGCCCCAAGACGTGCTCGGCACCGAATCGGATGACATTACTCAAGAAGTGTTGGAACAGTGTTATTTGCCATTTGCTGCAATTACGAGTTCGGTGGCTGATAATGCAAAGGTGAGTATCTTGACGGAGAGTCTGTTCAGGGTTTGGTTGAGGAGTTGTTATTGTACCCACTCACCGCTCTTGAATGAGGCGATTGAGACGGGAATTAAGGCGAGGGAGAGCAAGATTAAGGTGGTGAGGGGGCGTAGTGGGAAAGGTGGGGGAGGGAAGGAGGAGGGCGAGGCGGAGGATCGATTGTGGTTGAAGGCTAGTGGGATGAGGTTGAGGGCCTTGTTGGATGTAAGCATTTCCTTACCCGATTTAATTTTCTCATATCCGCACTTGACCTTTACTTTACACGAAATGCTAACTTTCAGGTTCTCTAGTTGGTGGAATTAATGACGAGAGAGGACTGAGTTTTGATACCAGAGAGCAGAGCTTTGACTACGTGGTGATGTAGTGGTATATATGACCGGGCGTCCTAGGCATGGAAACTGGCACAAGGCGTTGTGTTGTTGAGATCTCTGATACCCATTATGTATAGTCTGATCCCAAGAGACGAGTAGAATCGCAGGTTCAATTTATCTGTTTTTACCATTTTATTATGCTTAAAGTGTGTAGAGCTATATATTCCACATTTTTCTTTCCACTGCTTACTTGTACAGTACTGTATACATTGTGGCACATTGTGTTTTCCATTTTCAAATCCGGGCCCCTTATCAGTCATTTCTGTACGTAAGGAAGTCCTACCGGACACTGGTGCAATACTCTAGACCATTTCGTCCATTCGCGAGCCCAGTCCAAACAGTCTTATCTTCATCTCTTTCATTATCCCATCCATTCCCCTCACTTCCCCCTCTTCGGCGCACTGGTAAAACTTCCATCCCACCCCTTCGGCTGCCACCCCTCACTCGGGCCTCCCCTATTCTGCTCCCACGGATTCCTCTTCTCCTCTTTCGGCATCTTCACTCCACCGGGCCGCTCATTAAACCGGTGTTTCACCTGGTCCGAATCTTTCATCTCCAGCCTCTCCTCTGCGGTCCCAGCCCTAGCAGTCAAGTCCACCGAAGCATTCTCCTCCCCGCCCTCTACCAGCGGCACTCCAGCCTGCCCCCAAACCCTCAATTCCTGCTCCCCCAACAGCCTCCCCTTCCCCTCCCACCTCCTATCCGCCTCAGCAGCCAACACCCTGAGTCTCTCCAGCCGCACCAAGTCCATGCTCTGCTCTGTGAGACTAGGGGCATCGGCGCGGGCATGGCGGAGCCATTGGTGCCACTGCGGCGAGATCTCGATGTCGGAGTACTGAGTCGAAGGGGGGTATTGAACGATACGACGCATGCGGCCGGAGGTAAGGGAGTCGCGGAATTCCCAGAACGTGTTATGCTGGAGGTCGAGGCCTGTGTATATATACCAGGCGTTAATAATAATAACACAGTACGATGAGAGCTTAGGGTACTAGTAGGTAGGTGGGGAGGTGGCAAGAGAGGGAGCTTGCAGATGACGGAGCGCAGCTATGCGTTTCACGTACCTACGAGGAAGCGCTTCCGCCATGGGAGTTTGAGCGCTTTCCATCGATACCAGGCTTGGCGGATGGGACTGATGGGTTTTACGGCTGGGGTCATCGTGGGTTGTTGTTCATCTCGTTGAGGTCGGGTTGGCTCTGCAGAATGAAGCTCTAGAAATGGGCTAGTTCGACATCGGAGAATCGGATTTAAAGGTGGAGGAGACCTGCAGCTCGTGCGAAAGAGATACTTTTTACTCACTTGAGGAGTGGGTGGCAAAACTTCTGCAAGGCTTTATTAATTCTTCTCTACAAATTGGTTTAGAGTTTCCTGAGATGTTAAAATATGTTTCTCTCTATCTGATTTTTAAGATTTTGATTCAGTTGACTCGATCGATGATTGTCAACCTTGGGAGGTTATGGCTTGGGCTGAGCTGACTAGTATTCCACGCTAAGCACCCAGCCTTATGAGGTAGGTACAGTACTGCATGTATTTCATCATTTAATATTATGTCCTTTTCCTCTCCTATCTCCCATCTCCCACGATTCTCCGAATTCTCCAAATCCTTCAATATCCGCAATGCATTCTTCCAAAGCATCGTTGAGAACTCCAAGCCACCTCGACTCATGCAACAACGCCGAATTTGACCTTGGCGGGCCGATGGAGACTGTCTAAGACCCAGCATACGGATACGACCGTCTTGTCCAAGCCTCCTCCTGCAGTGCACCACATCCACCTATCACGAGAAATCGACAGCTCTTGGGGTCCAGTCTGGAATCAAGGAAAGCTCTCTTCCGGCCCAGGAATGGAATTGACAGCAGTAGCAGATCTTTGTGAGTATTCCAGGAAATCGAAAATATATGTGGGACATACGAGGTGTCTTACTACCCAAACTGTCATCACAGTGCACATCTTCACTCGATTGCATCATCCTGGTAGTCCAGCTTGCGCAACGCAACTGCTGCAGTATCCATTCCATCCACGCAGACACAACGTCTCGTTTCTCCGTCTCTTCGTTTCTAATAATAGGAACAATGATAAGTACTGTGGTGCTAACTAACCAGTTATCTACAGCTCTAGATCTCGAGTGTGTGCTCCGCCCTCGCAACGTTGCAAGATTTCTAGAGGTACTTTAATTCGGCTCAGGGCCAAGGAAAGATAACACGAGTTAGATACGGTAACTTGTTGACGATCGGAAGCGGGTATGGAAGGCTTCTAGAAGTAAACCGGGCTTCTGGAAGAAACCGGCTTCACTCCGCAGATCCGTTCCACACACGCAGACACACAGACACACACACCACAGCGACCACAGAGACACACACACACACTTCACAGTCGGCTCAGGACGGGTTATGAAGGCTTCATCAGAATTTTGCAGCTGCAGAGTTTTGTCTTGGGGTTGCACGGTTGGAAATTCTACCCAGTTCTGTGCTTGCGGCATATGCAAATGCAGCCAGAAATAATCAATTGATTTGACATGCTGGGTTTTGGGGTTGGAGTTGGGGTTGGGTTGGGGTAATTACTCATGGATAATTACATGAGCAAATCCTTTCGCGGGCCCAGGTCCCAGGTCTTCCTGTGTGTGCCTCACGGCTCCTCCGATTGAGCGTACGAAGGTACGAACATACTCCGTACTTCGTAGCTACCTACTCTACGTAACTACGAGGAACTCCGTATGTATGTTTGAACTGCACCAGAATTTCTCAATCGGCACATGACATATGTTTTTATCAGCCACACTTGTTGTCTTCAGCCGAGAGGGGTTGTGGCTTGACTCACTCTGCGCTGGCCTGTTTCGGTCACAGCTCAATGCTCACTGCTCAGCCTCACATCCACAGCAAAGAGCAAATCCAGGAACTTGCCTGGCCTGGCCCACTGATCGCTCCCGCTCTTGGATCCGATCATCACTCATTGACCCTGGATATTGTGGGGGAGGCGTTGTTTCTTGCATTTGGTGCATGAGTCTGTCAGCTTGTCAGGGGCAGGGACACAGACAAACGGAATGTTCGAGACTCGGGCGCATGATCTCGAGACTTCAGAGATACAGGAGCGGACCTTCTTCTCCAGTTACTTCTTCTCAGACGTCTTGGAGGCCGCACTATTGGCTATGGCAGTGCCCATTCGAAGGTACGGAAGTACTGTACGAGAGTAGTTTGCTTGAATATGGATCACGAGACCCTTATTTGCTCGTTCTCGCCGCACCGAGGTCGACCGAGTCAGCTCAAACTCGATCAGCTGCAACACTTCGTGGTCATAGAGGTACTGTACTGTACAGTACAGTACGTATCATACTTACTCACTCAGTCACTCACTCACTCACCTAAACTGGGTCTTGGTGACAATTAGAGGAAGCCTGGAACAATATAGAGAGAGTGTCGGTTTTTACGGTCAGTCAAGTCGGGTTGATATGAGTCAGCCATTATTAACTCAAGGCTTACGTTGGGACATGATTACGAGGCCGCATTCGTATCCTCCAGGCGGATAGTTGTACCAAGGTAAGTTCATAAGACGCGAGGTTTTGTTTACCTTGTACTGTATCGACAGGGTAGGGGTCGCTTCGTTGCGAGCTTATATTTTCGTCGTGGTTTCTGGGTCACCACGGCGTGAATGGCTCAAGACAACTCCTAATAGTCTGCCCGTATTGGACGTACCGTATTCGTACAATATCTACCACAGGGGAAGTTTCCCCCGGTGACACTTCCCCAGCAAGTTTACTCAACAGCTGTACGAAGGTACCGGATAACCGGCCATTACTCTTACTCGCGTTATCTCTATCTGCCAGTCCTATGTGCTCACTACGAAGGTATTCTCAGGGTCTTCCAAGTACCCCGCCGGCGTGTCCAAACACCAGCCAGAGCCTTGAGGTTTGAGTTGCGCTCAACAAGGTTGTCGACTCTTCGTCGTTATCGGAACAGGGCTTCCTTTTTCTGTAGGGCAGGACGGGCTGCAATCACCTATTCCAAGTTCTATGCACGTCCGGTGTTGATTTGGGACTGCTATGCGAGATGGCGGGGTAGGCTTGTGCTTGGAAGACTTGGTCGTTGGTAGGGCAGAGGCTCTCTGGGTGTGAATCTCACTCAGACGGGGGGCCGCGATGGGGCATGAGGCACAACGAGGAATCGCCCTGGTTCCTGACCCAAGAACCCAGGAGAGCGTTGTCCTACTGTACTGTACTTACTGGACAGCACTGTACCGATATTTACTGTACCCCGTCTGCTGGCCAGAGCTTCCTATTCTTAGAAGGCGCCGATACGTACTGTACAGTACAGTAGGAGTTCGGTCAGATCCGGTGCCAGAACCCTATCTCAAGCGAGCTGATTTTTCAATTATCTCTCTGTTGATTGGTTGACTGCTGTGGCTGTGTCTCCGAGGAGGAGGGGACGACCAGCATGATGACCAAGCGCGCTTTTACTTACTTAGTACTTTCTTCCTCAGGTTTCCAGAAGGCACCCTTGCTTTCTGCGCTTGCTTTTTCCGATGAGACTAGTCTGTATCGGGAAGTTTTATCATTTATCCATGCTGGGCTTGAGCAAGGGGGCTAGGAATGGGCCGGCGTTTTCAGGGTTCCGAAGGGAGGGGTGGACCACACATAACGTCATGAGTTTATGCGAGGTTTGCTTGCGAAGTGACACAAGGCGCCTGCAAAGGTCTACCGGCCTGAAAAAAATGCAAGACTGTGCCGGTCCGATGAGGGAGCTCTCGTGAGCGGTATATCTCCCGTTGATTATTACAAAGTACTACCCATTTCAGACTACCAAGGACTCGCAAGTTGCAGGGGCTCCAGATGCCACATTCATATATGTAATCAACTCGCCCCTCCCCCCTTGAAGACTCATATTTCAAAATACTTTGTCAACAACCCTCACTTACACCTCGAACCGGCGAGTACACGACGCCGAGCACAACAACATACAGTAGCTACGGACATAGTCGAACAGCGAAACTCGACTCAATCTAAATACCAAGCCACAATTTCTAGGACCTTCCACTATCACTCGACTGCCGGTACTTTCATCCGACCAAATCCGCAAGTCACACTACCGTGGTCGCTCTTGCCATATAAGTACTAAGGTGGCGACTCCCCATACCGGACCTGGTCTTGCTCTCGCTCTTACATCTCGTACCACTTCGTACTTTTAACGCGCCTACGATTATGTTAGCGGCACAACCACCTCAAAGACGTCAACCATTTCATAACCTACCTTCCTACCCTCAACCTCTTTCCATCCCGCAACATCATTCACAACGTTGGTCTTCGCCAACGACGACGACGATATCTACTCCTCAACCACAGTACAATACGACGGCGAACTCTCTGTATTCCTTTGGAACGGATCCACCATTGTTGGATTACCAACCTCAGCAATACAATTCTCAATCACTGATGCAGCCGGATCATTCCCGCAACAGTTGGCAAGAAAACGGCCAACTGACACCGAGATCTGCCACGAGAACACACCACCGCGAGTCTTCTCTGAGTTCCCGGGGCTCCGCAGGGCCAGCATCCCCATACACTGCGACGACTTCGAATCCTCAGATTGCTGGAGATATCTATCATGATTTTAACGATTACCAGCACACTGGATCCAAACCTCTAACGCCAGCACATACACCATCGCAGGAGCATTTCCTTGCTTCTCACTACTCGAACGTCTACCACAACAACAACTTTGCCTTCGGTATGGGACACGATGGACTAGCAAAATCTGCGGGCGACGCAGAACTGATGCCTGCGCCGGAATTCAACCACTCGGGAAGGCCGTCAACTTCTTCAGTGGCGAGCCGTGACTCACCCTCCACGCCACCGTCTTACGATGAAGTATCAAACAGTGGTGAGAGCTCAAAGTTCAATTTATGGTTGAACGAATACTTACAACATTGTGACGACCTAGAATACAGGAGTACAATGCCAAAGCTCGCGAGGACTATGACAGATGCAATGACAGACGAGTTATACAATCCATCACTTCTCGGGTTTTCAGGACCACCTAGTACCTCGACTCCTGCTGTTACCATCTCTTCTCAAAACTCGATATTCAACCAAAGACTTCAAGCTGCGAACAATCAACATCTGAGCGCATCGAATACTCGGGCTCCTTTGACAATACCTTCTCGAGACCGTTCTCCGTTCCGTCAAGGATCTCCGCTTGCGCCAACGGGCAATAGCTTCGAACAGGCACCAAATGTTCGATTCTCGACGGCATCGTACATGCGGCAGCAACAGAAGGCGGAGAGCGATGCGCAGATGCGGGCGGGACAGTTTGCTCGTACTTCACCGGATAATTCGACTCTTAAGACTATTTCGCCAAAGGAGGTTGATCTAGTCTATCACGAGAACGAGGAGGACGCTAACTCACCATTATTCCCTGCCCATGAGACTCATAGTCAGCCACAAATGGCCTTGCCGCAGGTGTCGGAGCCCGAAGAGCATGCATCGTCTCAACAAAGTTATGGCAGTATGGCAACGACAAGAAGGGAGAGCTCATCGGCATATTCAACATCGTCGCAGACTACAACACAGCAAGGAAACTATGGTTATGCTTCTTCTCTACAACGCATCCCACAGCTCCCCCAGGAATACCCGTTCCAACCCCGCAGACAGCTCAATAATGTGTCGAGTTTCGCGCCATCCCTTAACGAAATGGATCCCAGCAGTAGCGATCTACCCGTCGAGTCATTGGAACGACCGGCGAATACTACAGCAGATACTGGAACATACACCTGCACATACCACGGGTGCACTCTGCGGTTCGATACTCCCGCAAAGCTTCAAAGGCACAAGCGTGAAGGACATCGCAACTTGACTTTGGCGATCGGCGGGGACGTTGGCGGAATGACATCGGCGGCGCAACGCAACTCTCAAGCGGGTCCTCATAAGGTACGTGCCTTTTTTTTTTTATTTTTTTTTTATTTTTACATGGGCGACAAATTTAGAAACACAACCACAAAAACCACAGAAAACTCATACTAACTGTTAATTGAAATAGTGCGAAAGAATCAACCCCTCGACTGGGAAGCCGTGTAACACGATCTTCTCTCGTCCTTACGATCTCACCCGACATGAGGACACCATCCACAATGCTCGGAAGACAAAGTCGCACTGCCCGGTCTGCACTGAAGAGAAGACGTTCAGCAGAAATGATGCTTTAACCCGTCATATGCGTGTGGTGCATCCTGATTATCCTGATATATCAGGTAAACGACGCAGAGGTGGTGGTTGATTGTAGGAAGTTGCCGAGATTGTCACCTCATTCGATCACTCGACCATGTGGTGTGTTACTCGACTCGACTCGACGTCTCAACACCAAGTCCAACACCACTTTTCAACACTCCACTCTATGACCCGCCCCACGCTTCACCCCATTGTGAGGCTTGGAATTTGAGATTGTCATTCTTATGCAGGGTCTTGTGGCAGAAAGCGGCATCTCCGATCCACGAGAGGAGGTCGGGCATAAGGCCGGAAACAGGATAGATTCCCTGCATCCTTGTCATTCGCCAATGGCCAACACATAAATGACGTCACTCCTGTGGGAGAAGGCTTGCCGTTGTCTCGCAATCAACGTCGCTGTCATCATCGATCATCAAAGAAGCATCATCGGCTCGTCATGCATTCGAATGTTTCGATTTCTGTGGGATTCAAATTTGTCAAATTTGTCAAATTTGTCGGAGATGTTTTGGAGTCCGCAGGGCCAGGGTATCCTCTGGCCTGTACTGCACAGCACATTTCAACTGGAGGAAATTATTGATGGCATCGATGTTTTACCCGGGGGTTTTTCATCTGCTTGTCGCGTTTATGTTCATTTGCATTACTTGCAATTATTATTGCTTATCAGAAAATGCCGGTGGGAAGAGAATTAGACCGTGATCAAGACTGGATTCTTCGATTCATGATGATCCTGATGACTTGGACGTTTATTTGTTTTATTCATTTCTTTGCCGGGCGAGCATTACTTTGTTACTGTATTACTAAGTGTTGTACGATTCACACGATGATAGATGATTATGATGGGCCTCATAGGCGACAAACTGATAGAATGTATGAGTAGATACCATAGCTTGCCTAGTGAGCGATTAATTGATGAGAAATTTGGAAGAGAGAACGATTTTCCATTTTCACTCGAAGTGTGACTTGACTCGTGTCAAATTAACTTGTGACTTTAGAACGTAGACGTGACTTGTGACTTGTGACTTATAACTCAAAGATCGCAAGTTCCCACCCAAAGACTGCTGCATAATCGGCCGTCATGACTCTGAATCGCAGAATGGCAGTCCCCGAGCGCTGCAAGGGCGCATGAGAATCCTAGCTTCAGCTGTATAGGAAAACGAGCGTTTGGAAGTGCCACTGCCGCGGCCAGCGCGAGAGTTTTAGCAGGGACTGCTATTCTTCTGTCTTGGATACAGCCATGTTAATCCTCATCCTCAAGAATTCAAGTTCGTAGACAACAACGCACAGCCAGATCTCCGAGTCCCGGGCCCTGACTACTGTGGAGAACGGCGGCTCAACAAACAACAGATAGCCATATCTCCTCGATCGTAGTATCGCGGTCCCTGAGCGCTGCACGTCTGCACTGACGATTTTTGCTGCCGTTGTGAAGCTGGGCTGGTAGAAGTGCCAGTGTCATAGGTCACGTGAGGGGTTGCTCAGGATAGATGTTCGACTGGCTTGGAGTTGGCTATGTTGTGATGTAGTCAAGGGGTCAAGTGGTGTGGTCAAATTCTTGGGTTTCGGTGGACCCAGCTAGCCAACCCTTTTATGAAAATGTAGCCAGCTCCTTAATGAAGAGGTAGCTGGATGGACATGCGGTGCTTTCATTTCCTCGCAGGAAAATATCCGAGGGGAGAAATGTTTCTAGCGAGAGGCGGCTTTGGGAAATCGTATTGTTGGAAGAATCTTGATGAGTGGTCATTGGTTAAATGGTTGTTGCTGGAAACAGGGGTTGTTGATGATATATATCGTGAAACAACGAGGGAAAATGTGGAGCTAGGAGGAGATTCGGGAGAAGTTAGCTTGGAGTGTGAATTGTCTAAGAGCGATGACAAAGGTGGAAGGGGGTCGTTTATATAAAGCCTACCTGTATTAGCGCGTGATGGGAGCTAAATGCCTACTCGCCAGGGCGTGAATGACGAGATATAGTAAGTGTGTAATCGCACTATATAATGACGTGACTCAACTAGAACCACAGAATCTTAATAGATGTAGCCAAAGTTCAAATTTGAGCGGCAGGTGATATGTAGGTGCGAATCATGAAGGATGAGGGTTTGGAGGATCCTGGTGTTGTCTTTGCCATTTGGTTGAGACTCAAGACGGGGAAATATATATGTTGCTTTACGAATACGGGCGTCATATTCTGAGTAGTGTATGACTGACATTCTGATTTGCAAGAGCGTCATGAGTTAGTTGTTATACGGGGACTTTTAAGGCTTGGCAATGAGAGTTCGAAATTGTGAAGCTCTGAGCCTCAGACAGTTAGTTCACTTTGGAGTTGGAAATCGTTGTTGGGCTATCGAGACTCTGAGTTCTAAATTCTTGTATTCCAGTGCTCTCTACAATTTGAAGTACAGGCTATGTACTATAGATTTCAAGGCGATACTTGAAAATTGGCCGCGCGACATCCGAAACTCGAAGTCTTGTTGAGGATCTGGCTCAAGTGGTGGTGGATTACGAGAGTCTTAATTTGGCCGAGACTTGAGAATCTAAGGCCTTTTGATCATGGCTCTTTTGTTTTGAGTCCGCTGATTATTCTTGGGGTTTAAATGAACCTGAATGTCGCAAAGGCCATAGTTTAGATAGGTAGTGATTGCGTTTTTGAAGCATAGCATCTTGAAGTCATGGTTATGAATTTAACGTGTGACTTGAAAATTTGCTAGACATCATCTGATACGTTTAGCTAATTCCGAGAGTAATTCTAGAGACCAAATTCGAGATAAAGTTAACTACCCAAGGCTCTGAGTCGAATAATCTGACCGAGGCTGTCCAGATGGTCCCGTGAGACACTGGGTTTGAATCGAGAACAGATTAAAACAAGAGAAAAGAAAGCCAAGATATTTTGACTTTTTTAGTTCTAAGCTAGTTCTGTAGTATCGCGTTAGCTGTTGATATTTAGGACTAAGTTTTGGGGGAGCTAATTGATATCAGTCTTCCATTCTTGTTGCATGTCGTTGCGATATGCAACATATCCAAAATAGCTATGCAATTGGCTGTCAACTGCCGCTCTCTATTGGCTTTGGGAGAGGAACGGTAGTTAACAGGGTCCAGACTGGGGTTTGAGTACTCTTTAAGGTATAAGCATTCTCGCGAAATGCAACAAATCTGGATGAGACGGTTTCAGGCTTGCTCTACGTTAACCTCAAGAAGAGGTATACATGATATACTTTCTGTGAAGTGCAAGAAATCTAAGCAGGATTGCTCTTGACTAGCTCCCGCTTAGCACCCGGAGACTCCGAGATGTAATAGTAATTCTACAAAGTGCAAGAAATATGTACAGTAAGAAATTTAAGTATAAACTAATTCGACACATTAGCGCCGATAATGTTCTATTTTGCTTGCGCTGGTTACGGTACCTGTCACTTCTGAGCCGCATCCAGTAAACGGCCGTAATCGTGGCATCCCTCGCACGCTCGGGCCAGCAAGCCACCCACATTCTGTGGGTGGTGGCCACCAATACGTAATGATCACCGATACGTAAAAAATTCAATATTACAATACTAAATTAATAATATTAAACCAACGAATTATCATCAATACTTGCTAATACCCTCTATGCAATCTCCTTTACTTGCTTATTCTTTTGCCGTTTCGCCGCCCTTTTTGCGTCTCTTTCAGCCTGCTTAATTGCCTTTTCCAATGCAATTGCTTCAACCCTCTCCTCACGCATCATCTCTATTAACCACTTATTTCCTTCCCGTATCTCTTGATCTATTGCATCTATGGCTGCTCGATGTCTCTTTCGTATAATATAATCCTCCTCTCGCCATTGCTTATCAAGTATAGCTTAGTCCGCCTTAATTTGCTTGTTTAAAGCTCGCTTAGTTGCTCGTCTTGATTTTGCTAGATTTGCTTAAAGTCGCCCTTCGCGTTGCTTATCTGCTTGCGCGGTCGTAATCATTCCAATGAACCGTGTTTGCTTATAATTCTTCTTGCCCGCGGCCTTGCTTGCGACTTCCTTGAGTGTGCTAGCTAGCTATGTCTCGTTAAGCGCCTTTTCGTACGCAATTGCCTAGGTCCCTTTAGTATACATCTTCCAGACATGCTCAACTGATAGCGAGAGCTCACCACCTTTAATAAAGTAATTCGACATCTGCGAATCGAGGTACTTCTACTAGCGTACGACTTGATGAGGATTAGAAGGAGTTTTAAAGGGAGAAAGTGGTGTGGTAGGCGTAAGAGATGTACGAATTGGAAGTATAGTGGGGGCGTATCGCGGGGTAACTGGACGCGTTTCTCCTACTATAAACTCACTTTGCCGGCGTGTATCCCGTGTATGCTATAAGCTTGCACGTATTTCCCTGCGACGACCTTCTCGTTCATTAAAAGCAATATCTAAATCGATTTCCTTCTATGTTTTGCATAGAATAGGTGCGCCGTCGATTATAATTATATTGTCGTACGGGTTAATAGGAACAAAGTCGATTTGCCAGCGGCGTACCTCTTGCTCTAGCGTAAGGTTCTCTTCCTCTTACCAAACGCCAAGAGTTTCTAGCACATAATTCGGGTTAAATAGACAAATTCCAGTCTCTCGAAAGCCTGCCTTAATCGTCCCTTCCTTAAATCTAAGCTTCTTAATCTCTGGTTAACACGCGAGGAAGTCGTCGCAGTTAAAATCGAAGTTACCTTGCGCAAGCTTTCGTCCCATTACTACCTGGTGCCAATGCTTGTACGGACCATATACGCAGACGTCAAGAGGTTGAAGAATATGAGTAGCGTATAGCGGTAAACAGAAAGGGACGATGCTATGCTCCTAGCACGTTGCAATAAAGTTGTATTGAAGATATAAGATATGGCTATCCAAAAGCAAGAGACACTTTTGCCCACGCGGGCGTAAGCGGATAGGAATATGAGCATTTGCAAGGAAGTGGTCTAGCTAGAGTAGAGCCTTTTCTTTATTTATAAAGCCAGTTTCTGTCGCAGTCTAATTAGATTTAGGATCATAGCCTTTCTCTTGCCAGTCTTAAGTCCATCGGTCCATGAGTTTCTTGCCTTTAACGATAAAGAAGGTTAGAAGAGCCTCTCCTTTAGTAGAAACGCACTTAATACAAGTAACTAGCTTATAGTCGTGGGAATTCCGGACGTAGATTTGCTTAATTTCTCGTGGAACTAGCACTTTTGTAAACTTCAAATCGCTAACTTAAAAGCCTGTTTCGTCCATATTCTAGATATCCCCCTTATCTAACCCATACTCCTCAAAGCACTCCTTTAGCAGCTGGAACCACTCCTTAATATCGAATGCATTTAAAGCCTCTTTTCGGTTATTTGCAATAGGTTTTATATATAACTCTACTATCTCTGGGTATCGTTTAACCCATCGCGCGTGCCAGTGCTGGCCGAGGGGTTAAAGCTCTGTATTTGGCCCACTAGCCACTCGTAATATCCACTCCGCGCAAGCCTTTACTGCCTTTGGGTTCATTGGAAATCCAAGGCGTGTTTGGGTATATATCTAACGATATAATGCAAGATCTTGTGCATTATTTAACCGCTTGTTATTGCCTCCTTTTGCTGTGGGTAGTGGTATGCCATGAAAACGTCGCCAAAGTTGGGAATATTCAACATTGCCTTGCCGGGCCACCTCTGCCAAATTGTATATACCGTTTTGTCCAAAGGTAAACAAGATCTCACTAATCCGATCCTCGTGATCCTTATTGAATTTCATTGCGTGGTTGAAAAGATATATAAATTTGAATGAAAATTAGGAAGAATTTTTACGTATCGGTGATCATTACGTATTGGTGGCCACCACCCACAGAATGTGGGTGGCTTGCTGGCCCGAGCGTGCGAGGGATGCCACGATTATGCCAAGCTGTGAACCAACATAAGCGAGCCCGCCAAATAAAGTTAGTTGGCATGACTAGCGAGCGCTCTGCATTCTACAGATCATATCTTTCAAGCTTATTTATAATACTGCACTCTCTAAATCTTGAAATTTGTATATAATATGCTCTAGAAATGAAAGGCTTTCCGGTCCACCTACCAGACTTCAGGGCTCGTTTTCCTTACGATGCCCGCCCGGGCTTGATTTCTTCCCACACACCTCGGACAATTTGGCAAATCAGCACCTTGGAAAAGGTAAGGTTGAAACCCATAAACCCAGTTGCTCTTCTGGCACCTCATCTGGTCGACTTAGCCATGGGGATGAATAGTCTTGGCATCAAGATCCGGTAGTCGCTGCTCGACACAATCTATGTTTTGTGTAATATGATAACGAACCCTCCAGCAGGCCCCTGGGAGAGAGCACTATTCGCAAGATCCTTGGCTATCCAGCCCCCGAACGAGTCCGCGTAAAGCGAATTGGACCTAAATTTCTTTTGTTAGAATAAGAGGTTGATGAGGTTATTGTATACGCGTCGCAGAGCTAGGAGACACGCATAATGAATTGGTGGAAATCGAGGGAGGAGCTTGGGCTGGGGTCCTTTGGTCAGATGAAGTCACATTTTTGGTTAGAGGAAAAACCGTAAAGCAAAGAGTAACTAGGAATACGAATAGAGGTCAATCAGAGAGGTTCTGCGATACCTGTGTATAGCATCAACTCCAGAGGACATATGTCTTTTCATACAATATTAATCCTGCAAGAGATGGAGTTAATTGTGGGTAATCGAAAGCTTTTCTAGCCTTCAACAGCAGCTGGTAAATCTTACACAAAACAAAGGATAAATTGTCACAATCTTGAAGGAATAAAATACATGAATCATTAAATCATCCGCCTCCTATCACTGACATAGCAGCAGCCTCTGAAACAGGGTCTTCCAAATCAACAGCCTCAACTCTAGACCGGATCTCCACACTATGACTGATAAGATTCCCAAAATACTTCCTCGCAACTTCGCTCTCTGTGCAGATTTTCCTCGTCTCCTCTCGTTTAAGGCCCAATTGCGCTGTAGTGCGTTGGAGGCTGACTTTGAGGTTATCAGCTGGGTATCGGAGGACTTTACGGACTGAAGATGAGATACGGTCGGAGTTAACGTGAACATAGTCGGTAGACTGTAGCTGCGTGGCAATTTTGGTGGAGAGTCGTTGGGGGAGACCCCGTGGGATATGTGATAGGATAAAAGCTGTGGCTGCAAAGGCTGGATCTTGTTAGTTTAAAAGTCACAGCAGTGATAGTGGGGGGGCTTACTAGTTGCAAGGATTGCTGGAATGATGAGTTTGCGCAGATTGCTATGTCCAACAATCTTGAAGGCTCCTAGGGCGCCGTCGATCCACCCAAATCCACCAACCACACGTCCTCCAACCACTGTCGCAACGGTCATAAATATGCCAGTGCCTGCTACTTTCTCATGTCGCTGCAAGATGGCTGACCAATCGAAGAAGTCCCACAGCTCGGTCTCGATACTAATCTGTCTTGCAAGAATGTCTCGTTTTCTTTTGAACATAGATTCACTTTTGAAGCTCAAATCGATATATTCGTTACTAAGATTGAGAAATCCTAGTTCCTTAATAGAGTTAACACCCTCGATAGTCTTTCTTCGTGCATAGTCTTCACAAGCCGTAACTGATTGGGATATTTGGTATAGCATGGCCTCTTTCAGATCATCCGCGTACTAAAAAGACATGAGCAGACCTGGATATGGTACACCGGGGTCCTTCGCAGCGGCATCTAATATCACGGAAGTGAGAGTAGACCGTGCGTGGTCAAAAACGCCCTTGCAAGTTGTCTCAATAATTGCGTCAACCTGACAACTGACTTCCGTTTTCCTTTTCTGGGATGCTTGAAGCGCTGGCTCTAGATCCACAAGCTCGTCTGACACCCGGGCAAGTTCGGTTCGAGCGACCTCTAGATTGACGGACGCTAGCGTATAGACGTCACCAAGGAGATTCAAGAGGTAGGTCTTTGCTGGTGCCAATTTTGAGCGTGCTCTCCTTTCTAGAACGAAACGTCGAAGTGATTGTTCAAGACGCTCAAAATCCAGTAACTTATCCTTCTCATCCTCCCCTCCTGACCCTTGAGAATCGGATGGGTCAGAGTCTGGCCCGTCTCCAGTATTAGGACTCCCATAGCCCCTCGGACACGAAGGCCCTGCCGAGGGGATAGCATTACTCGAAACGAAATGTACGAGATCAGCGGACTCCTTGAGGGTTCGAGGACTGAGCCCGTGCAGTTGTTCCATTACCATTCTTTGACAACGCTCCTTATCCTTGACCATATCATAACCGTTAACCACCATGAAGATATACGCCTTTTCTGCTGCTGCCGCCCAAATGAACTCCTTTGCAGTCTGCGTAAAATGGTTTGCAGCTGGAACAACAAAGACCACAATATCGATTTCCTCTTGTCTGGCAAAGACTGCCGTAGTGTGTGTGGTGTCGGAATTCAGGCCAGGCGCATCGATGATAGAGATGTCAACAACTCCGTTGTGTAGGAGAGACTCGTCGGTTGTGCGATTATCGGTAACGTAGACTTTGCATTGGGTATATGTTCGATTATCTGTGACAATTTTCTCTAGATCCACTAGCCCAAAGACATCGTATATGCTTTCGTCGTGTCGATTATACACAGATTCTTTGTATATAGCATGTACCTCCTCAATGCCTCCATTCTCCCTTGCGTCGAGCACTTCGCAGAAAATGCTTGTGCACGGTTGTTGATCTTCGGGAAGGATCTTTCGTCGTAAGAGCGCATTGCAGAAGGTCGATTTGCCCGTATTCAAATATCCAGTCACTAAGACCTTGCTTGAAGAGTCCTCTATCCTTTCTCGGAGCAAGAGCAGATGCTTGATGCTTGAGTTGATTTTGCCATCCAGCAAAGAAGCTATTGATCTCTTCTCTAGCGAATGTACAAGATCTGTTTGATGCAGAGTCCCAAGCTTCAGGTCCAGTTTCAATATCGCGAAATCATAGGCAATCTGGGACGTGAACAATCTGGGTTCTGCGATCACCCTTGTCTCTCCTACTCTGCTGGGTTCCGCTTCAATGCTGCTCCCCCCAAATGATGTCTGCGGACGTTGTATTTGCCCTGGCTGAGATGCCGTATTATCGATCGATGACCCCGAGAATGCGGTTTGCATATGGGCTAGCCCAGGTCGCGAGTTTATTCTCATTGATGGCTGCGGCGAGGGCGCTTGGGCGCGTTGACTTGAAGGATATGTCGCCGGCCATAAAGCGTTCATCTCCTGTAAGGTTTTGAGCATTTCGACAGCGCAGGTAATAGACCGCATAAGAGATGCTCGATGCTTATTATACCATAACTGATGGATTGCATTCGCTCTTATTCTCCTATCCTCATCCAGAGCTTCTGGTACTTCCCATATAGCCGCAGGCACAGAAGTCGACATCATTCCTCCAGTTACAGAAGGGTTCCATGCCTGTGGACTATCAGCAGAACTGCTACTACCATATCCTGAATCGTTGGTTTCCAGGAGAGCTTGTAGTCGTGCAGCGCTCGCTGAGGTCGATCCTGATCCGATAGTAATATAACGAGGTTGATCGCTCTGCCAGTGTGAACTTGTACTGGCTTCCTCCTCATGCTGCAGAGATCGCCCCTTACCCTTCTCCTTCCCGGAATCAAATTCTTGACTCATCCTATACATATGGATTGCTTGTTCGAAAGGGTGTGAAAACGACCTTGTGGATTGTATGTTATGATACCCACTTGCCACTTTCGAGAGACCTTGAAGTGGAAACCTTAGGCACTACACTACTATTCCTTCGTTCCGCTAAGACATTACTAGATGCTAGCAGAAAGAGGTGTGGCTTGCGTGCTATTGTACCAGCTGCGGAGGTGAAGGGCATCAATCCAAGGGTGTGAGTCTCTTGAAAGCGACGAAGTAGCCCAAAGCTAGAGAAGTCAATGACGAAGACAAATCAAAACCATACTTATAGGGCTGAAGCATTAATGTGGGAACTAAAACAGCGCCTGAAACTATGATTGGTGGTTGCTTATGGCGACAATGCGAATTCTGACATTGAATTTTCTAGTTGACGTCGGATCACCGAACATAGTAGATACGCGTTGAGGAAATCCGATGACATTGGGTTGAGAAGACGGAGATCGCTTGAATAATTCAGGGAATGAGAAGAAATTGAAGACATAGATAGCAAAATGGTAAAAACAAACTCTTCAAAATGAATTACATTCATAACTAGCTCTATTAAGAAAGGCTGGTAACTTTTGGGCTTTCACGCATGTGATGCTGCCAGTCTACCAACTATCTAATGCTCTCGCCAAGTAAGTATTTTTTGAATGGGAACTTGAACCTAGAAATCTAAGGGGCGTCGCCCATGACAGCGGCCCTGGCGTCTTGGTACAGAGGCTTGATTCCTGTCCACTTTTGGAACTGTATATTGTTAGTTGGGAAGGAAAAGAGAAGGGAGGAGGGAATGTACCTGATACCAACCCTGCGCGCTCAGGACTTCCAAGCCGGGAATAGCAACCCAGCCAGCGTCCATAGCCATGTGCATTAACGCTGTCTGACTAGGCTTGTAGGCCATCTCCAACAGTGTTCTTTGTCTTGTAGCGTCTGCATTTGGGTGTCTCAAGATTGTGGCCAATACCTCACGCAGGTTTTGCTCAATAGGCTTGTCAGCGGGGATAGTGCCGATTGCCACGCATGGGACGTCGGTAATAGCCTCGGTGGCAGCTACGCTAGTCAGGGGCTTGAGCTTGAAATGAGCGGGGAAGGAGGCAATCATGGAGGCGGCTTTGGTGGGGGTGCGGGAGACGATGTAGATAGGTGAGTGGCCAAGATATTGAAGAGCGTAGATAGCTGCTCGGGCAGTGCCACCAGCGCCAATGACGAGACCACTGCCTAGGAGGCCGGAGGAGATGGTTGAGTAACCGGCGGAAATGAGGGAGTGAGTCATGCCAAGCCAGTCAGTGTTCTCGCCGATGAGTAAAGGTGGTTCCCCTGGACCGTTGGGGGTAGGGACGATGGTGTTGACAGCGCCGATGCATTCTGCAGCTTCGGTGATACCATCAAGGAGTGGGATGATGTCGAGCTTCAGCGGGATAGTGACTGATGCTCCGCCAAAGTCAGGAGAACGGATGGTTTTGACAACATCCTGGGCATGATCTGTCTCGAGACGGGAGTACTCATGGGGAAGACCGTTCTGACCGAACAATGTGTTGTGCAAGGCAGGTGATCTCGAAGCGGAGATAGGCTTGCCAACGAGGAAGAAGGATTTGGGTTGAATCTCACCAAGAAGTGAGAGGCCTCGTCGAATCTCAGTAGCTGAGAGTTGACCCGGAGCGGCCTTGAAAGGAAGAGCTGGGTGCGAGACAGGCGTCATGAAACCATTCAGGACTCTGCTGAGCTTTCCTTGAACACCCATGTTGACAGCAATCATAGGAACGTCGTGTGCTGCAGCCATATTTACCTTGAATTTCGCAAGAGCGAAGTTATCTTCCATGTTATTTGCTGAACCAACAAGCTTGATGATATCTCCATACTGAAGAGCCTTGTTGTAGTACTGAACCCATCCGCCATTCTTCCAAGACAGTTTGCCTTGGGGGTCATGATGCGAGGCAATGATTTTTGAGAATCCGCTATTTTCTGTAACGATTTGCAAAATCTCATCTGGCATGGTGATCTCGAGGTCGATATACTCCATTCCCATTCTAACAGCTCCCTTGTACAATTTAAGAGCTTCTTCCTGAGCATTGTCCGGAAATCTGCCACCTTGGCTGACTGTCCGGACAGTAAAAATCAGCGGTAATGGGATCAGAGATCTGAGATGGGCAATTTGAACGCTCAGATACTCGAGAGATGGAATGCCATTCTTAGATTTTGGATCTTGAAGCAGGTCAACTCTGATCTCGACCGCATCGGAGCCAACTGCGATCTCTGGGAGCAGTCCAGCCATAGCAGAGATATCCGGCATTGTAAGAGAGACGAAGAAAGATTGATCTTTCTTTTTAATCTCCTCGAAATGCGAGCTCTGGCCATTGATAATAGAGAGGAATCTTGCGAAATCTTCTCGGGCGGCTGACAAAGCACCTGCCTCTCCGCTTTTGCTGTGATATTGGAAGTTACTGCACTCTTGGAACCAGGGTTTGCGTCTTAGATAGACTCCCATCATATCTTCAACATAAGCTGGCCGGGTCTTATCGATTTTTAGATACTCCATAACCTGTTCCGTGTCTCTGTGAACTAGGAGGACGATGCCGCCAGTCTTGTGGTAAGCCTCAAGGAGTTTACGAGCCTCGGGTATTTCTACAATACCACCTCCACATGCGAAAACATATCCCTTGGGTTTATCCTTGAGGATGTTCTTAAGCAATGCAAGTTCTGCGTCCCTGAAGCCTTCCCAGCCCTTAGCATTGATAAGCGCTGGGATTGCCATGCCTACAATTCGTTCAAGCTCAACATCTAAATCAATGTGAGGCCGATTGAGGATTCTTCCAGCCCATCCACCAGCTGTGGTCTTTCCAGCACCCCGCATGCCAATGATAAAGATGGATCTGTCTGCAAGGGTAGATGTTTCCTTCTTCGTGCATTTGGGCTCGCCATCCTTTCCTGTCAAGTGGACATTGAAAGACAATGAGAGAATATCCCACCAACCTGGCCAAGTCTTCCCAACGCATTCTCGTTCTGTAATCAAAACCGGCTCCGGAGTGGCAACGGATAAGACACTGAAACTCATGGCGACTCGATGGTCATCATAGCAGTGAACGCCGGGCTCCCCTGGGTTCTTCAGGGAAGCAATTGGCTTTCCATCTACCTCAATGCCATCTTCAAGCTCTCGACATGTAACACCAAACTTGGCTAGTTGATCCTTCATAGCAACTATCCGATTGCATTCTTTGACACGCTGGTTGGCAATACCTCTGATTCTGGTCGTCCCATTTGCTACAGCAGCAAGCACTGATGCAGTAAGGAAAGCGTCAGTCATCGGTTCCATATCAACCTCCTTGATCGCCACTAGCGTTCCAGGCGCAGGGCCGCTGACAGTAGTAGAGTAGTCAGTTTGCGAGACAGTACAACCCATAGGGCGAAGAACTTCAATAGCGAAACGAGCATCTCCTTGCAAAGATTTGGAACCGATGTTGGGGATAGTGCAGGTAGTGCCAGTGATAGCTGCTACCGCGAGAGGGTAAGTTGCAGAACTTGCATCACTCTCGACAACATAGCCTGCGGGGTTCTTGTAGACTCCCTTGGGGATATGGTAAGTGTGATCTTCGGTCTCTGATCGGATAACCTTAATACCGAAAGTAGCCATCATTGAGGTAGTCATATCAATGTATGGCTGAGAAATGGGCTTTCCTCCGACGAGGCGAAGTATCACGGGGTTCTTGGCGTAGGGAGCACACATAAGCAGAGATGAGACATACTGTGAAGAAACAGTAGCTGCAAGCTCAATCTCTCCACCTGCAAATCCCCCAGAAGCCGGGATATCCAGAGGTAAGCTGTGCTCCTTCTCTAGATACTTGATTCCAACACCATTCTCGCGAAGGGAGTCCACGAGAGGACCGATCGGTCGTAACTTCATACGTGCGTTACCAGTGAGAACTGTTGAAGAGACGGAAGAAGGCTTGGCAAGTGACAATACTGTCGTCAAGAAGCGAGAAGCAGTTCCAGCGTTCCCAATATAAAGCTCCGACGCACTTGCGTGCAAATCACCCCCCTTGCCCTCAACAACCAGGA
This sequence comes from Bryoglossum gracile, assembly GCA_037952635.1. NCBI lineage: Eukaryota > Fungi > Ascomycota > Leotiomycetes > Helotiales > Bryoglossaceae > Bryoglossum > Bryoglossum gracile. Next base: position 96,215 of record JAPZPB010000062.1, on the reverse strand, counting down.
CTTCTCCTGCCTCTTCCCAAGCGTAAGAGGCACCTCCAAGCTTTGCAATGGCAGTGAGCATGAACTCGGTATCATCCGAGTGAAGCAGGTTTTTAATACGGCAGGGACCGGTTCCCAGGGCGGCCAGAACGAGAGCGCGGTTAGAAACACTCTTAGATCCTGGTGGGACAACCTCGTTCTTAAGAGCCTTCGGCACTCCCGGAGTGACCTCAATTGCACCAGAAAGGACAATTCGGATGGCACGATCCTCGACGGAACTAGCTTTAGGTTCGTGACATTTTCCAATAGCAGAGAGGAGAACGATCTTCTTCTGCTGTCCAGAGTTCTTCTTGTCGACTCCCATATGCTTGATGAGGGTATCAACGGGACATAATTTACCAGCTGTAAGCTTTTGAATACGCTTGTCCTCCAGAGAGGTTGGAAGACCGTAGCTAGAAATGCACTTGGCGAGTCGAGCTACAGCACCTGGCTTCAGGATACCTAGGTGACGAGCCAGCTCTGCCTCCTTGACCATACCAATTGCAACTGCTTCCCCGTGAAGGACCTGCGGTGTGAGGATTGCTTCATAGGCATGTCCAATAGAGTGGCCAAAGTTCAGCAGATTTCTCAACCCTCCTTCTCTCTCATCCGCAGACACAACGCCAGCCTTAATCTTTGCTGAGCCCAACACAATTCTCTTGAGAATACCTCGAATAGGGTCTAATCTCGTCGCCATGTCTGAAGTCTTGGCCCGAATTGTAGCCAGCAGCAGCGTCGCATTGTCCTCCAAAGCAGAGAACTCAACTTCATCCCAGATCGCAGCCGTCTTAATGACCTCTGCCATACCATTGATAAACTCGCGGACTGGCAAAGTCTCCAAGAATCTCAAATCTATGTAGACTCGCTGCGGCTGCCAGAAAGCACCAATAAGATTTTTGCCTAGCGGAGTATCAATTGCAGTCTTGCCACCAATCGACGAGTCAACCATGGCCAGCAGAGTTGTAGGGACCTGCACGAATCGTACTCCTCTCATGAAAGTCGCTGCCACATACCCAATCATGTCCCCGATTACCCCTCCGCCCAGCGCAATTATGACTGTGTCTCTTGTACATCTTTGTGCCAGCATCCAATCCTCGACTTCGGCTTTTGTTTCTCGGCTTTTGGAGCTCTCTCCTGGAGGTATTTCGTAGGTAAGAAGGCGTGGAGAAGACTTGGTCTTGCTTGCAAGCTCTTGGAAGGCGATTTTGAAGGGTGGTACATAAATTGATGCAAGGTTTGTGTCGGTGACAAGTACATAGGTTGAGGAGGGAATGTTGGAGAGTAGATCTGACGCAATAAAGTTGCGCCAAATGTCAAACTCAACAATAATATCCTCCTTCCCCAGAATAGGGATACGAGTCGGTGTGGAGGGGTTTGAGGAACCCATATTGAGGGCTAGCGGAATTGGTAGGGTAGAAGTTTTTAGGATCAGATTCAAGTGACCCAATTGATAACTTAGTCCATATTTCGGGACAAGAATACAGGTGAATCTTGGAAATCAATTGTTGTACAATTCAAGATAGGATGGGGCGAGTTGACATTTGAAGACAAGATGACTCTTGAAATTGTTTGGGCCGGATTAACTTTGATCCACTTGTGGAACTTTTCTTCCCCTGCAGCCGAGATCGTTCCACAAGGGCTATAGATATCATCTTTCAGGCATTCTATACAATATTGCAATGAGTAGCAATATATTCATGTCGATAGGGTATAATAGGACCAAATATTTACTTTAAGATCACGTGATGGTTTCCATCGATTAGCCGCAGTAAGGATAAGGTAGGAATGCAGATAGACTATGAGATTTTCACTGCTTGGGTTCGGAAGATTTCAATATTTGGAGACCTTTGTTAAGCTTCTATTCTCTGCTGCCGAGAACCTTGTACTTAAGGACATTACCATTCAAAATTCACCCAAACCCAATTCCTCTAACTCTAAAGATATACCAACCGCCTTTCCATTGTCCCTGTTACAAAAAGAAAGTACACCATCCCGTCCACCAAGCGCCGAACATTCCAACCCATACATATCCTTATCCGGTTTTATTCGCAAAACCCATTCTTGATCCTCCATAATCATGAACAATGAACAGGGATTGAATCATTGGAACAGTCATGTAGACGTATGACAACTCGGCACCAGGTTGTATGCCCAGCCAGCAGTAAGTGCCAACACCAATTGTCCAACCTGGCAAAGATAAGTCTGATCCATGAATTTTCACTTTATGAGTTCCAACGCCCATCATGATATCTGGCAAGGTGGCATTGCAAAGCGCATACCAAGTGCCAGACGAGTCTGAGTAAGCAGATGGAATTTGTGCATACCATTTCATGGCGATTGAAGATGGAAGGTAACTGATATTACCGCCAGTGTCGGTCAGAACCTGGTGATTAGAGGTATTGAAAGCCGATGAGCCGATAGCAAATCCGGTCCAGTTGAAGGCCCAGAAGCCGCCCGTGGTACCGGGAATGATTGTAACCGGAGTGTACGCAATGCTTCCGGTATATTTGGTTGCGTCGATAGTGCCGAAGTCGACCGTGCCAGTACCACCCTTGACAAAGCAAAGGCAGAAAACTTTCTCTGGATTTGTTACTTCCTTGCTCGGGAAACAGAAATATTGTTACAGGATACTCACGAGGAAGGTATTCTACGATGTAGTTTAGCCAAGTCTGCTGGGCATCTGGAGACTCGGAGTCATTAACTGTCAGGTCCAGCCCTAACATTCCATCCACTTGTGGCAAATACGTGAAGAACGGCGCAACATTTTGCGTGACTTCTACTGGGTTGCCTACCACACCAAGCAAATATCAGTAAGCAAGTTTATAGACCAGTCACATCAGGTGAAATAAAACAAAAGCACTCGCCTGTAACACCGTTGTTGTCGACCCAAACGGTATCTAACCAGACTAAACCGTAAACACTTCCAGATCCGTAATTATCGGTAAAAGATTGGCCTGTGTACTGACTAGCTGATGAAGACCGCGAAGCGTTGTAGTAATTACGACCAGATAATAGATAACTTGGCATGAGCCAAGACCAAACCCACAGGTCTCCTGATCCAGTGTCGAACAACATTTCCATAGTTTGTTCTGGGGTACCAAAACCCATCGGGAAGACAAATCTACGGATGGGACGATTAGCAAACATCAACTTACCTTCTCAGTCTCAGTCACTTACAGGCTATCAGATCCAGAAAGAACCGATCCGCTGACACGGGTTTGTAGCTCGTTAGTATCTGAACTGCCTTGTTCATGTTGATGAAGACGGTTCCAGGAAGCTTGAAGAGCAGGTGGCATAGGTTGATGATGTTTAAGAAAGCCTGCAGCATACAGGTCAATCGTAGAGGCGGTGAAGTTGGGCCTGTTTTTGTTCGGAATTTGGGTAAATGTAAACGGTTTTTGATGGGAACCAGGCGTGAAACCACGAGTTGGCGATTTCTGAGCAGTAACAGGTGTCGCATGGCCACTGTGGGATAGTAAGGCACAGATGCAGACTGCTAGCAAGACCGCTGAGTGACACATTCCGGAGGTCATGGTTGGAGTATGGCAAAGACGGCCAAATGAAGAGTTAGGGAAAAAGTTTGAAGTCGGAGGAGGGTTGTACTTAGAGAAAAAGGATTCGGGAGCTTACTCAGTGTTGACTATTAAACTGTGTAGCCTTAGAACAGTTCTCCACCTGGGGAAAGCCCATGAGAAAAAAGCACCTCTCGGTGAGTCGTGTATTGACCAAGATGCTGATGGTGTGGTGATGTTGGTCAGACTATTGAATCATGGCCAAAATAAAGACTCAATGTACGGGGCGGGTTTCTAACATTGTGATAGCAGATTTCAATAGGCTGGAGTTTCCACTCCTTGAATGCGGGAAAGACAAGCCAGCCGTCATCGATCTGCCTCGTGAAGCTGTTCAGATAGACCTGAGGTAAGAACGGATGAAAACGGACTTCGCCCGATATCCAATATTCTAAAGAGGGTTGAGGCTGTTGACTTCAACGCTGGGAGAAGAAACAAAATGGGTCATGTCTCACATCGAGAGAACAAGGCCCCGTGTGGTGGCGTGTCCCCGCGATCTTCTAACAAGATTGATAGCACTGCAGCCAGATGAGAAAACTCTGCAGGGGTAATGTTTCCAACACTTTGGAACATCTAGCAAATGAACCAGCGGAATGAGCCGCCATGAACCATCCTCAAGCCTATCGACTATGAGATATTGTATTGTCCTTTGAGGGAAAGAGGGTGCTGCTATGGTTACTACCAACGCTCTGAGGGCAACTTTGCGCTTTTCCCGTAGACGGATTTGATCTAATATGCAGCATATTTAGGCGGGACGGGGGCGGGACGAAAAGAACAAGCTACGAGCCGTGATGGGCGAAAGCGACCGCGCTCTTCTGGCTGAGGAACTGGGGGAAAAGCAGAAGCTCAATTCGAAACGAGGCCTTCTTCGGAGTAATTCTGGCTGAAATCGGAGTCGACACAGCGTCGTGACCAGCCTGATGGCACCACCGTGTCATTTTCGGCCCCTTTGGAGTTCTGAATTGTCGGAACAGCGAATAATGAAGCTGCAGCGTCTACTCTAAATCGGATTGCGTAATGTAGAGACAATACTCTGTCCCAACAGCTGCGCCCAAATCGAGAGAAGACGACCGATAAGGAGCTGGATGCATGCTATCGGTGAACTTGGAGTTGGAGTTGGGGGCAATTGGGGTTGCGCTCTGGCGATCCTGCTCGGAGGAAATACCAGATTGGGAAGACTGGATGAGTGCATCGGGAAGCTGAGTGGGTTGCCAGTTGCAACCCCGCCCAGGAACTTGTCATGGATAAGCTCGTCCCAAGCGACCGAAGTGCATACTGTACATATCCTGATGATCCTGATCTGCTGCCCTGCATGGTAAGGCAGTTTGCGGTTCCTTGCATCGCTTGGGAAAGACTAGGGAGAGGGATTGGGAGCTGTTCAGGCGGTCTGATGGGGTGTTAGTTAGTATGAGGTGTACGAAGTAAACGTGAGAGAGCTGAATGACGTGAAAGCATGAAGACTTCCATCTATTTGAAGACGAAAAAGCAATGAAGTTTGTTGGGTTCGACTTTGGACGGCTCGGCCCGGATCGGACTAACGTTGTTCCAGTCATATGATCTTCCCATAGCGCAGATCAGACACAGCCCTACCTACTTCGTACCACCCCATCTCATGTCGTCCAAACTACAGTACTTCTTCTATTTCCGTTGCCAGCTGAACAGTCACCTGAAGTCTGACCGTCTGGTTGAGCTACGACCCTACTATTGCGGGTCGTAACAGTCCATTTGCGTTCCGTATTCATGTTCCTTGTTTTCCAAGCGTATTCTCATTGCCTCGACTTATGTCTCGTGAGCCGGTTTCTCGAATTTCTCCAAAAGCAGTCAAGCTTCTGCACTGCCATTTAGACCTCTTTCCTTATTCATCTCAACTTGAGCCCGGAAGTTGTTCCGATCATCATCCAATGGGTTCTGGAGGTGGACCAGATGATCTTGCAACTCAAGCTTCTTGGTCTTTTTTAGTCTGAAAGGAACGAACAGTGGGCTATGTTTCGGTCTACAAGTCTACTGAACTTTCTCGAAGCGCCTGAGTAACATTATTGGCACGGGGAAGAAAGCCGTGAGCCATCATCCAGTGAAACCACTATCATCTCTTCCCCGATGTCCAGCGTCTCTTTCAGAGCAGCCTCGTCTCCAGTACCTGCGATTGGTCTACTCTCGAACCATTTCCCTCAGCTGAAGAAAGTCATGGGATCTGGATTGTTGTACAACTTCAAATTCTCCGTCTTGTTCCACAGTATTAACTATTATTCGGATCCCGAAAGGCTTTGGGGAAGGCCTCCTCTTTCCTGGTTGCTCAGCTTGGCGCGGCCTGACCCTCACGGACGTGCAAAGTCTTTGTCTTATTGGCGCTTCCCCACTACACTCTCGGCAAGTGTTCCACAGAGTAAGGCGTTAGGGAGTTACCTCTATTCTATATTTACTTTCCATCTAGATTGAGCTCGATTTCTGTCACTCTCAGTCAGTTGCAAATATGGAGTTTTCAGAAAGTAGAACAAGCACCAAAGTGCTGACATTTTCAAGCCTATGTAGATTGGTGAAGTATTACTGTATAACCATAAACGAACAGTCAAACTTAGGGCGATGCCTTACTAAAAATAATTCATCAGTCAAAGGATAATCACTACCACTTGTTTAGCCCTACACGAACTTGAAATTAGCAAGCCTATCATGTGGTCTTTCCCTCAAGTCAAGTACAGTTTCTGCCCTCTGATGTTGCACGAAGTGGTGCTGCAGACAATCGGGGCTCAGATTAGGGCGACTCAGCCGCAAGCTTCCCTTCAAGAGCTCCGAGGGTTTAGCTTGCGCTGATCTCTTATATCTTAAGGAGAAACTACTGCCGAGTTAGAATTCTTTTGTAGGCCCAGAAAACTCAACACCCTTGACAACCCCATCCCGAATTAGATCAGATACAAGTTTTGTTCGAGCAAATATAGGTATCAATTACATCGGGAGAACTCGGAAGGGATATTGGAAAGTCGACTATGATCGAAATGGCACTCAAGCCAACGCCCAAGCTCTATTCAATACCAACAATACGGTGGGCAAAACTGCCTTTGATGATACTTTCGATGCCATGCCGGAATGGTCTACCTCCTCCACTTTGCTCTATGCCCGACCCATTCCTATTATCCTCACGAACCCACCTCTCTGCGCAACCTGGGAACTATCGCCTAATTCTACTGTATCCGTGCTAGATCACAGCTCGACACGGTGGCTTATTTCCCTGGTTGCGGTAGAAGTAACTGAGATGTTCATGCATGATCATGGTATGGGTGCGAAATCGGCTTCCTTTTTCAACACTTTCTCTCTTGCCTTCTCACAAAGTTAGGATTTCCAGCCCCCAGGATTGCCCAGAATGGAGCACCGAATCTCGTCGGACTCTGCAAAAACCCGATGAGCGACGATGGAGACCCGTCTCTTGTTTTCAGCATGCTTTTTGCGAGTGTATTTCCTTCCAGGATTACAGATCCAATTGATATTCAGGATGATTCCTTTCCATGGTATTTGTCGGGTAAGGCTAATGGGTTGGGTGGGAATGCGGACGCGATTCTGCCGTCCCGTTAGTGCTCGACTGGGACCGCATACTAGGACTGGGTTTGGTCATCATTATGATTGTTGCAGTAAGCAGACGAAGAACGAGAAGCATTATTGTAGGGGCTGTGAGAGCAAGACTACAAAATTTCAGCAGAGCATACCTCAGACCTTCCATGCGTCACTCAATACCTATATCAACTCTGGTCCATCTGGGGTGTGTTGTTGCATGACGCATGAACAAAGGCACCCATCTCACGCCCACCACCATCTTGATCACCACTATTCCCTGAGGCCATTACCATGCAGGCACTATCAGGCACACCCAAAACCAGAGCAATTATTAACACTAATGACAAGGCTGTTCCACCAAAGTGCTCTCAAGAGACTTGTTGTAAACCGGTCAAGGTCCCCATCACTGCCACTCATAACTGTGAACACTGTAATACTTCACAATCAGGAGCCCCTCTTACAAGCGCTACTGACGACTAGAATACTCCAGGCGGCGAACAAGTCTAAGGAGGCCTCCCTAAAATTACTCTCCCGTTTTTGCGAAACCCCAAGGAATCTACTGTTCACAAGAATCACAACTGTTTACTTGCCGACCTGGTCTGGCTATTTCATTTGATTTGGATACTCATCCCAATGTCAGTAACTAGGAAAGGGGGAACATTAAAGGGGCAGTTGGATTTCGGTATCCATGGACTATGGCCAAAGTTGAGGGATGCTTTAAATCGGTGTTTGGAGGGGAGGTTTGTAAGTGGATTTTATTTCCGTGCAAAACTCTTGGGGATTTGTAATTTGTCGGATGATATGGCACTGGATGCTGTTTATGGTTTGGTACTCTTTCCCTTAGTCCTTTTTTCGCCTTTCTAAGAATTTGCAATCTCGATTTCCTGGGATTTTCAACTTTCTTGTCTATTTGTCTCCGTCCCTAAGATGCCTTCTTTCATTTGACTCCTGTCTCCGCGTAGATCTTTCAATTTCCACCTAAGTACCAGCAGCTTGGAAATCTCGAGTTAATCTCAGATTTAATAGCAAATTTAAGCGCGAGTGAAAAACGTTTCCTTTGGAGGGGAACCTGGAAGATATTAGAAACACGTGGTTTCCTGAGGAGCAAACCCCCGATCACCCTCCAACGTCTGAAAATCCAGGGTCATTACCCCAAAACACAATTTCTAACAATGCGTCCTATAAAAATCGCAATCTCCAGCGCTGGCCCCTCCAGCCTCCTCCTCGTGCGTCTCCGCTCCCTTACCCCAACCGAAATATCAGAAAGAGTTTTCGCGTCTGACGCCTCCTCCTCTGTTCGCTCTCAGGGCTCTACCCTCGACGTACGCCCCAAAACCGGACTTGTCGCCCTTGGAACCGCAAATCCCAACCAAATCACAACCCTCTGTCATCCAGAAAAGGACCCCTCAGTACTGAGACAAAAGGAGATCTGCAATTTATTCAGCTGCCGGCTTTCATATCTGAGAATCTGGAGATCGATAGAAGCGATCTGAGGGCGTTGTTACTAGACTAGTTGGAGGGGGTGTAGTGAAATGGGAGTGGAGGTTGGAGAGTGTGGAAGAAGATTCAAGCCTGCATTTCCAGAATGGGTTTGAAACGGGATATAATCTTGTAGCAGGCGCCGATGGAGCTTGGAGAAAAGTCCGTCTATTTCTCAGCAGTGGAATACTAATATACTCTAGTATTTCGGGATATTATACTGCAATCTCTGATGCCGAGAGGGGAGTATCCATGTCTCTATCTGAGACCAACAAGCCGAAAATAGTATTGAGGAGAAGCGCGGGGAAGTTGGGAAAGGGAAGCTGGGGAAGGGCATGAGGAGTGGGTAGGTGAGTTGAGGAACTTGATAGGTGATGCGGTGGAGAAGTTAGGAAGTATATTTTTTTACATACTTCCTGCGGGGGTTTCGTGGGAGCATAGGGAGGGAGTTACGCTCACGGGCGACACGTCACATTTGATCACGCCGTTTGCAGGCGAGGGAGTCAATATTACTCTTGCTTGAAGATGCGACGAAGCTTGCGAACGCTATTATCGACGCTGGTAAAGATGGCACGAGGAGCTCGCTGGACAAGGCGGTTGTGAGGTATGAACAAGATTTGTTCAAGCCTGCACATAGAGCACAGGAACTTGCAGCCGATATGATGAAAGCTATGTACTTTGCCGAGGAAGCTCCTCGAACCTCCATAGAGTCTTGGTGGTTGCGAGGGCAGCGTATGATGCTCCTGCGGTATTTGGAAAGCTCGGAAACCATTTTTAGTTGCTGGTATTTACGGTTTCTATTTTACTTACAGGCACTTGGTTGAATCTTCTAGGAGTCTACTTTCATCTTGCAAGAAACTTTATTGTATCCTCTTGAGAGCAGTCTTTGGTAAAAATGCATGGAGGTACCGGCTATCATAAAGATGCTTGGTCTTTGCAAGGGAACATACAATATCCTTGTGGAGGGATAGAGTCAAGCCTCCCCATGCACGGGACACTTTCATAAAGTACAGTGCCCATACAGTAGTAGTTGCCCACGTTTAGTGGCGCGGGAGCTGCCGTAGAGTGCAACATTCCGAGTACTGCGTCATATTCGTGTTTTCAAGGTCCGCCACTCGTAGCTCTGTAGGGACTCCCCTCAATCTCGTACCCCGCCATAGCCTCCGCCACACGGCGTACTGTGCACCAAATCTTCATATGTTTCAACACTGCCCCTCATTCTTTTTGAAGTACCCAGAGGTGGGATTCCGGGTCGCCCAGGCAGAGAAAAGGGGCGTGGAAATGAAATAGATGAAGCAGTGTCGGAGTTACCTGTGATGTGAAGAAGAGGCGAGGCTCCAGATTCTTGGTTCATCATCATCACAAAATTGTCTCTGTATACGAATGAGATTTGTAATTTCGTCCTGATCCCTCAAGCCATCCTTCAACGGTCCTGAACCGCTGCGTGGTTCTTCTAACCAGAAACGCTCACCTTACTTCGTTAACACTCAAATAATCCTCCTTCCAAAAGTATTCCTTTCTTAGGTCACAATTTCGAGCCTGGTGTGACTGCCAGGTGATTGGAGAACCCGAAGGTGGGGAATGTGGGAAACGACTTGCGTCACCTTGACATACAGTACAGGTAACTGGAGAAGCCTGTAAGTGGCACTAGAACTTTGGCTGAAACACGGGTATTTGAAAATAGGAACTTTCTTTAGTGCTTTCTGTAAGAAGCATTCACTTCGATTTCTGGAACGTTGGATCAGCAGTCTGCCTTCATACTTATAGAAGTTGCACTACTGGTCTCTCGGCCTTCTCATTCTCCTTGGTAATCCAGCGTCTCACAGGCCATCTACATATCAGTGCCGGGCAGATCAGATCTTGGGTCCCTCGTGGCCGCATCGTCCATAAAAAAGAATGCTGACGAGTCGCCATGGTGCACACCTTGATACTTCCCTGTAGCTGCATGTCCTATCCTCCGTCTGTGGATGTCATGTACTGTACTGTACTGCAGGAACGGGCTTGGGATTTCAGGATTCCTTGACAGTGCCGGCTGCTGCAAATGGCACAGACTGCAGCCAGTTGAGTGTTTCTTCCCACCCAACAGCACCGTCCAGAGTGATTACGAAGTCTTTGGTTCTATTTCTGCACATTTAGGGGTAGCGGAGGGCTGAGTCTCGCTTAAGACAGCTAAACCTCATTGGGGGCTCTGGCGCTTTGATACTCATCATGACTGGTTCGCTTGTGCCGCGTGAGCCAACAGCTTCTTGGCTGTGCTGTGGGGTCGGGTCACTTGCCTCCAACTCCAAGAATTCCTTCTCGAGGCTGTGCCCTCACCTCACACTGCAACACACACGCTGCCCGCTCTTGATACAGGCGAGCGACCAGGTCTGCGTTGGGGCTATGAACTATTCCTTTCCCCAAGAGTTTGGTGGGAGGCTGGGACGTAGGAGTAAGTGTCGTTCGTGAGATTAGTCGTGGATGCGTTGCCGCAATTTCTATGAATAGGGTTTTGGAGGCAAAGAAGCAGCCTCCTTCGTGTATTCCATAAAGCCCAAGTGGTGTGTCCTCGATTCATCTTTTGCCGTGTTTGCTCAACCTCACGAATAATACTCCATCTCGTAGCATTTACCCCTTCCTTTTGTTAGCTTTTGCTCTTGGCCTACCATGGCTCAATCAACACCCTGGGACTTTAGAGAGATATTGCAGGTCTTTCCCGAGACTGACAACCGATGTATTGGGCTCGCCAAAGTTAAAGAGAGGAGGTGTACTTATGTCGTCAGCGATGAAGACCGCTCTATAGCATGCGACATTTTGGACCGGATGGACAATTTACCAAAAATTCACGAATCGTTAGATCAGTTGGAGGAATTAGCGAATTTGTTACTTTGCAAGAACCTGCATCGGAGGAATACAAAATTTCATCATCTGTCTCAAGTCAAAGAGTTTAATGCAGAATGGGTCTCCAGGATTAAGCAAGAATGCAAGGCGATGAAGAAGGCGGCAGATGAGGCTGAAAGTCGCAGGGTAAAGCAGGATATGGATAACGACTTAGCGACTATGAAGCAAGCTGCACAGCAGGTGCGAGCTAGATTATCCTTAGAGATCAAGGAAAAGGAGAGAGCAGTATGTTTCAAAGCAATCAGAAGTTGGACATAGCTGACCACGACTTGTAGAACATGGAGAGATCGAGGAATATCCGCCCGACATCAAAGATGGAAGGGCAAGCAGTGCATCCTCTCCACCGAAGACCGAAATCTATCTATGAATCGCGGAAGAAAGACCCTTTCTTTCACACGAAACATGCGATCACGAACACTGGAAGTTTGTTCAAGGGCATCTCTCGCCCGCTCCACAGGAAAAGCGGATCGCAAGATTCGCAAAGTAGCACCAGTACAGCAGATTCATATTCTTCGCCCCCGGTCGTGGCAGTTGCACAGTTCGCAAAGGTCAGCAAAACAGATGATGTTTTCCAAGGAGTCCCACGCCAAAACGAGAGACAGATGAAAAGTGGCTCCAAAGATTCCGCAAGCTCAGTTGAATCGTATACATCGAGTACATTCGAGGCTGGCCGCAAGAGCACTTCTCAAAGCAGCCGGGCTTCAACACCGCCTTCGAGTTATAAGTCCGCTTCGCCACCACCTACGAGCTTCGGTTCTGTTAAGACCGAGGAGGCCGCTCCCAAACCCCTCTTTTGGATTGAGCCAGGAACGAGCGTACCTCTGTCACCAAATCCTCTCCCACCGTCGCCACCTCACACCCCCACTCCACCTGCGAGATTTCTCAAGTCATCAAAAACCGCACCTAGTCCAAGAACGAGATTCTCTTTCGAATTTGGTCCCAGGCCTGAAGAGAAGAGACAGTCTTTCTACTTCGAATTGCCTGCCCAGCCAGTCCAGACACAAGTAACTCGAACACCAACAAACCCCAGCGATCCTAAGTTGTCTCAATTCGACTTTGGTCTTCGCAACCAATTCCCGAAGCCTAGCCCGAAATCGAAAAAGCCCCATGAATCACCAAAAATGAAGTCATGGGTCAAGGGAGATGACGAGGTTGCGATGCTTGGACTTCCCGCTAAGCCCATGGAGGTTGTAAAGGAGGCCGCCGAAGCGGTTGAAATCAAGTCAGCATCTGGTCTGCGAGTTGATGCGGACGGTCGAATTTGGGGACGCGAATTGGGATACGATGATTCTCCAGTGGAAGAGATTACTCCTGAGGTTGGGTCTGATCTTGGGATTTCTGGTCTTCCAATGGGAATCGCTGTCTCAGAACTCGAGGCTCATGTCCCAGAATTCCAAGTCAAAGTTCCAGAGGCACCATATCCTATGCGCAAATCCAGCATTCAACAGACACCAAAAGAAGTCGTCAAGCCCACCAGCCAACTTCAAAAGCGCCCTTCGCTCTCAATCAACACCACCCGAAAGGCAAAGCAAGTAGCCCCAGCAGCAGTCGCTGGCGCCCCAGCTCAACCCACCAAAGAAGAGTCCCCCGAAGAGACCTCAGCCTGGGTCATCTACGACGACGGACTCTTCCGCTTTGACCCCCGTCCCCACCCCTCCAAATCCAATGCCTCATCTATCACTTCCGCCCGCCCCAAAATGCAATCCCGCAAATCCGCCCCGGCGGTCCTCTCCCCCACCCCAACAACCCAATGGACCCCATCCCCCAAGCCAGCTGTCCTCCCCAAACCAGCATATAACTACACGACCCAACCCATCGCCCCCATCTCCTGGACCCCTACAGTCTCTACTCCCATTTCCCGTCCTAACGGCCCCATCTTCGCTCCCCCCTCCATGCCCGCCGCGAGAGAAGAAGAAGACTTTGGCTATGCTGTCGTTACACCCACCATGTCTTCTCCGAGATACACAACCTACCTCCCCGCACGCCAACAAACCCGTCACAACCTCCCCACACCCCCTCGTACCCCTGAACCCAAACGCCGGGAAACGATGCCCGCCCGCCCAAAGACGTCTACCGGGCCACCAATGCCCATGATGCCTCTAGCACCCATGCCCATCACCCCAGGAATCGTACGCCGCTCCCCACCAAGGGGTAACGTCCCGATGAACTCCGGTGATTACTTTGGGCACCGTCCCGAACCCACCCCAATCTACACATCCGAAGTGATGATCTCTCGTCGCCCAGTCCTCGTCCCCATCGTTCCACCAGCGAGGTCTCTTCCTCCTTTGTCTCTGCCCAACTACCCAGCCTACTCCTCCCCCAAACCTTCCTATAAATCCAACTCGCCGGTCCCCAGGAGCCCGATCCAGTCGCGACCAGTGACTTCTCACTCGCGAGCAATGGCACCCCGCATCCGGGTTAACACACAGCCTCAAACCCCCACCATGCTGCGCAAGCAGTTGACAGTCCGCTTCGAGGACATGAACCTTGAAGACGACCGCCGTCTCGCATGCGATTTCTGTGGAAGGACGTGGGAAGAAGGATGTCGATGTGATTTCGGACATGGGCACGCTGAATCACCTGGTCGCTCCAGCAGAATCTCTCATTTTAGATTAAGAAAGACGGTCAAAAAGATCACATCAAGCATGAGCATGAAAGTTAGTAAGAACGTTAGCCGATAGCCGGAGTTTTTTGTTTCAAGCGAGAGTTTATACCCCAATCATTTTTTACATGTTATATTTTTGGCGAGGAGTTTGGGGAAGATACCATTCGCTTCAGGAGTTCTTTTTGAAGGAAAGCTTTTAGGAATAGAGAAATTCAGAAAGTGTATATTTATAGTCCATCTCGAGCAGACTTTCTTTTCTTCAAGACAGATGACACACAATACATGTATATCGAATATACCCCTGCCTCTTTTCCTAACTCTTTTACCGTGAATAAGAACCTCAAGATTCCGTCAAGACAACACTACCTACGTTACGAAGTTAGGAAGCCCCCTATTCCCCCACCCTCGCACTCCCCCCCAACCACCCAATCCAAATACAACATTGCGTCTCATTGTGCTGCCGGTAATGATGGGTATTTTGGCAATTAAGTCCAGTAGGCAGCGTAGCAAGAAGCAGGATCGTAGAAACAAGATAGAAACCCAACGCAATCGCACAAGTACATTCCTTACACTCCACCCCAACATCCCAAATAAGCCCTCGCTAAATAATTACCAGTGCTGATCGAGGTATGGGGTGATTTGCCTTGTCGAGTGCATGGTTGGATTGGGATGGGCTGTGGTTGATTTACTCTTGCTTCTGTGCTTCGCGGGTCTACAGTACTGTTCTTCGTTGAAGTATGGCGTGTAACGGGAAGAGTGAGGTGGTATGATTGGATGGAAATTTTATCTGCTGAGATGGGAGGAGAGGGGGATTTTTTTTTTTTCGACAAACGGGAATTGGAATGGGACAGGGGGACGGGGTTGGGCTTTGGCTTGGATGAATACTTAAGCTATGATACAGTTTTAGAGACTGTTCCAAGTACTCTCGCTATCCAAGTGGATGTAAATTCTCAGTACGTTTGGATACCTTAATACTGCGACATGGAAAAGCTCTACCAGGTTGGTTCCAGGACACCAAGCTGGGGTCTTAAACCCAACAACACCCAAACACCTCGTCCAAACTCATAACCCTCACAACCGGCATCTCCCACCTCTCTTCTCTCCCCTCCTTACCCTCCACCACTGCTTCACCACGCTGCCAAAACTGCCTAAAAACCCCCCGTGCATGCACCAGCCTCTCCTGTACCTCCTTCTTTCCCCATCCGCATCCCTCTCTCTGGGTCACCACAATCAGCTCTCTTAGCTCCGTCAACTCAGTCACTAGTCTCCAGACCGAATATGGCATCTTGTTGAGGAATAAAGGCGTGAGACGAAGAAATTC
Organism: Bryoglossum gracile; assembly: GCA_037952635.1. NCBI lineage: Eukaryota > Fungi > Ascomycota > Leotiomycetes > Helotiales > Bryoglossaceae > Bryoglossum > Bryoglossum gracile. The sequence goes on along the minus strand of JAPZPB010000062.1, from coordinate 80,800 downwards.
TTCGTCCAAGGCGAGACGCTGGATGGGTGCGAAGGAGGGGAGGGACGACCCCAGGTCTTGGGAGAGAAAGATGCAGGTCCAGGAGACGGCTTTGTAGCGCCGGGAGGGGTCGTCGATTCCGGCTATATAGACGATGTCTGTGCCTGGTCCAACATATAATGGATCCTTTGCTGAGGGTGGCGAGAGACAGAGCTGATTTTGGTGATTGGGACTGAGAGAGGCGGGTTGGAGGGACGGTGAAGAGAGAGGTAAAGATGGTGGTGTGAGGGGGTAGAGGGTGAGACTTGGTTTGGGACGAGAGTATATGCGTAGAGCTTCTGCTCTTGCTTCCTGACAGACGGATAGGAGAGGAGAGCGGAGTGATCTTCGGATTAGGGGGGAGGAGCCTCGAGGTCCATGGCGGTAGACGACCACGAGACGGGGGATTTGGAGGGCGTGAAGCCAGACAAGTCGGCGGAGCTCTGGAATCAGGCGGGGAAACAGTGTAAATGATTTTTTTGTCCTTAAAACGTCCCCACTCCCACTCGAGTTCTGGATTCCTCTAGACATGTTGAGTTCTAGAAATATATTGGAAAGAGGGGAAGCGATGCGGAAATCAAGAGAGAATTTGCCAGCACTTGTTAAGACAAAGTGGAGTAAACCTAAGCGTGAGGCTATATAGGTACTATTTTTTTTGGTTGTGGGATAAGGTCTCATTCCTGACCCGATGACTTGGGCGGGCATAACCCATTCCATGGGGCTTGAACTCGACTGCGAGACCACAAGCATGGCGCACATGTCTGAAGTAAGCTACAGGCACACAAGGAAACAATATTTCTATGCAATTGGGGTGCACAAGAGAGTGGTGATGCTACTTGGATGGAGTGGAGGGAAAGACAGCACAAATGAGGGACCGGCATTGTGTGGTGATGTGGTGGCGACGAGGAGATGAAAAGCGCTAATATTGGATGAGAGAAGAAGGTTGGGTGGCTGTTGAGTTGGAAAACATGGAAGAAATCCTTCTTAGGCTCCTGGTCCTCTTGGGCCTCTTGATTTTGGAAGAGTGTGACATGTATCATGCGTGAGGTCGAGGCAGCCTTGTGTAGGCGCCAAGTTCCCCATGACCAGTGGAAGGTAGCTGCGGAAACATTCCACCCGTCACACCAGTGTTGGTGGCACCCCGGCCTGCCTTTCGGTTCGGCATGTGGAAGTGAATGATCTCCATAAAGCGGAGAATCAATGCAAGAGTTGGTCCAATACGCAAGGCATTCTTTACGACATTCCCAAAACTTTGCGGGGAACGCACGAGCTCTCCGGGTCCGGGCAGCTTTCTCCCCCCTATTTCTCGCTTAAGTTAGCATATTACCACACTTCACAACTTCACAGCCATCCAGAGTCTTTAGCAACCCGGAGCAGAGATGCAAGGCTGAGAATTCGGGAAGTGTCAGGGGGAGCGAGTAGTGGTGTGAGTGTGAGGAAAGCCGGGGAGATTTGAGAAAGATGTGGTACGTGTTGTCTATACAGATATAGATATGAAAGTGGGTAATACGCGGCAAAACTTCAGGTTGTCGGGAGTGACGCGGTACCGAATCCAAAAAAGTATATTAAAAAAAAGTCAAAAAAGCAAAAAGGTTCACCCCCGGTGGGGCTAATCCTTGTCGATAGGAAGGGGGCAGAGAGTGTCTATTAATCTGTAATCTTCTGCCATTGTCGATGTTTCTTTTGTGTTATTAGAGTATATTGTTGAATAGGAGTCACGTCATCTTATGGTCGAGTGTTCTCTGAAATGAACGACTGCTTAAGCTTAAAGTTGTATATATTAGGTGAACGAGTTGGTAGTGGAGTAAGGCGTGAGGGCAGGAACAAAAGTTAATGAGAGATAGCTTATAAATCAGATGAAAACAAGACGTGACAGGATGTAGATGCAATGAGATATCCAGATCTGGCAAGATATGAAAAATTCAACGAACCCGCTTCCATTATTCTTTACACGATTTACACACTCGAAAGAGAACGCTCTAGGCTCCGAGCTCCTAACTACCCAGCGGATATATGACACCGCTCATTGTCCTCAAGCAGACGCTTCAACAGCAGGCGCCTTCCACTCCGTCCTACCCAACCTCACAATATCCGCCTGGCTCAACTCCCACACCTTGCCCTTCCCTCCCTCCAGCGCCGCCAACCCAGCACTAACAGCAGCCCTCCCTACCACCTCCGCATCCTGTGCCCAAAAATCCGTCAGCCCCGTGCTAATCATGCCCATGCCCCCCGCAACCTTCCTAATCACCCATTCCGCCGGCCGACTATCCTCTCGCCCCCCAACCAGCAGTCCCGGTCGCAAAATCACGGTGGTTTCGAAACCAAGCTCTTTGGCTTTCTCTTCCAGCTCGCCTTTCATTTTGGGGTATGCCATGAGTGAGGAGGCGTTTGCACCGGAGGTTGAGACTAAGACGTAGACTTTTGTGCCGGTCTTCTTCGCTGTTTCTGCCAACGATACGTTCAAGTCATAATCGATCAGGCGCTGGGCAGCGACTGAGCCTGCTGCACCGCGGGTCGTTCCCAATGCCGAGAAGAAGATCTGGGGAGAGGGAGTCGAGGATTCCAGGGCAGGGGCCCAAGATGATGAGTCCTGTGATGTGAGGGGGTGGAGCTTGGGGGAGGGGTTGGGGGCGCGGCGGGAGAGAGTCGTTATGCTGGTTATGGTGGGAAGGGAGAGGAGGGTAGAGAGGATGTGTGAACCCTAGGGGTGTTAGTTGTTTATCTCGAGATGAGGGGGGATGTTGTAGTAGAGGGGACTTGCGACGAGGCCGGTTCCGCCAACGAGTGCTGTGGTAGTCATGGTCGCAGATAAATATATTTCTATGCTAACTAGGTACTTCGTAGATAGATAGTAACGAGACTGTGTAGGACGTTGTGTTGAGATGAACAAGATATCTCTACGACTTACAGTATTAGGCGGCCCTTGCATGCGTCACCCAGGCCCGGGGTTCGCTTGGGCCAAGTCCTGCGCCATAGCCGCTACTACTGTACAGTACAGTACAATACAGTATACTGTAATGCTTAGGACGACGTGCTTCCGTACTTGTTTTGCTTCCCTGGTGTTTTCGGAGATCGAGAGAAGGTAGAGAAGGTGCATACTAATGAGCGACTGGAAGTGGAAGACGAGTTGTATCCTGATCCACCAAATGCTAGCTTTGTACTTCGTACGCCCGTGAAGACGGTCGCCGTGCAATACAGTCAGGAGTATGACGGCATTGCTGATTGTACGCCACGAGATGCCGATTCGAAATCTTCCTGGTCGGATATCAATGACTTCAGAGGACAGATTAGAGCTTAGAGTTTAAGAAACTCAAAACACCGGCTATCTCCCAAGACTACTGTACTACTGTACTACTGTACTACTGTACTACAGTATTCTTATCTATTCGAAATAAAGGTTATACTGTATTTCTTCGATATTTCTTCGATATTTCTTCGATGCGTTAGTTTCAAGTCACCTGATATCCCGGCTTCCGCCACCTACTGTACTTCGTACAGATAAAAAGTTCAAAACCGTTTCGCCTCCTCTTGTCGACTAGGATGAAGGCGTGCTTGCTCGTGCGAGCTTGAAACGCTCCCAAGAGCTTTTCACTCTGCAAAGCTCTAGACCACTCTTACTAATAATACGGTAACTAAATCTCCTTTGGTCCAAAGGTCAAGGTTTGTTGTTCATTCTCCGCCGAGTGCGATTCTCGCAACCCAAATATTTGCCCTTCTCATCATTTTCATCCCTTCACTCATCAGCCATCACTCACCTCAAGTCGCATTAGACTTGAGCCTCTCCTAATTTCCTTTCTGCTCTCTTGTGATAGCTCTTATGGGGGAACCAATGGATCTCGATTCGCCTTCCAAGAAGCGCAAAGCCGCCTCCATTCTTGATCAGCCAGGTCGACAGGTGAGCCAATTCAAAGACACCAAGACCCCCACCTAACAATCCATAGCAACCCGCAGGCGGCGAGACTCTCAACAGCACCTGGAACATCGAAGAGGAGGAATCTACCTTTCAAAAATTCACCCAGAAGTCCTCAAGCTTGCCTTTCGGTCAACCAATTGCCTACTCCTCGATCAGCGGCCCTACATACGTTACCTCTCAGGTCTTGATCCAGCAAGTCGCATATGCTCTCTCCGACAAGATCTTCTCCTACTCCCCCGAGTCCTTTGACCTCGATATTGCTGTCAAGAACTGGTCTAGCCAGGATATCAACAATGCCAATGGATACCCCACACAAATTGCTCCTATGCAGACACGCTCTGGCGCAGGCTCAATTGCCTTAGGATATATGTTCTCAAAAGATTTTGATCTTACGAAGAGACATATCCCTCAATCGCTTTTGGCGTCTACATCTACTCTGCACAATCTCCGAGCAGCTCTAGACCAATTATCCCTACTTTACTCAGTTGCAAACCCATTTGTTGCCCACCTTGCAGCTGTCAACTATGCCCCAAGCTCTTCTAAAGGCCTCGTCACAGATTATGCTACAGCTTTGATTCTTGCTGAGGAATTTGGACTTGGACTTGTTGCCAGTGCTTCTGCATACGAGGCCCAACACATGGCTCTGTTCTCAACTCTTCTAGCCACGGTTTTGCCTACTCTTCATATTTATGATGGTATCAACGTTGGACGTGACACTCTCCGGGTTATCGATGTTCTTGGCCAATCAGGTCTGAGCAACGCATACACAAATGTTTCAAGGGAGCTTTCCAAGCTTGGCAAGCGATCTGATGCCGAGACCAAGGCTTCTCATTTGCTAGCTGCGCTGAACAATGAGTTAGGCACCGCTTACGGACTTTTCGAGTACCACGGTCATGCTGCTCCCGAGAGTGTTTTGGTCGTCTTTGGAAGTGTTGAGGCCTCACTGGCAACTCAAGTCGCCGAGAAATTGGCTGCTGAGGATGCCAAGATTGGAGTCATCAACGTCCGAGTCTACAGACCATTCGTTGAAGAGGCTTTTCTCCACGCTCTTCCTGGTTCTGTCCGAATTATCGGTGTCCTTGGACAAGTCTTTGATGAGATCGCTGTCAAGGATGAGACTGCTCACTCGAACCTCTTCAAGGATGTTTTGGCTGCCACAGTCTTTTCTGACCAACTCTCCTCGCGCCCCACTGTTTTGGATATGAAGTATTCCCGAGCTGATATTCACACTCCAACTTCGATTGCTGATACTTTCTACCAGCTGATGGGGAAGTCTCCTGAGAATGCTGATCGTGTCCAGTTGTTGACTGAGAGCCAAGTCCAACAATACACGTTCTGGGATATCGAAGATTCTACGGCTGCTACTGCCCCTGCAGCCATTGCCAAGATGATCTCTGGTGATTCTTCCAGCAACATTGTCTTAAATCAAACTCATGACAACTTTGTTCAAGGTGGAACTGTTAGGACTGATCTCCGCACAGCCAAGAAGTCAATTGAAGCCTACTATCCTGTTGAGGAGGCTGATGTTGCTTTTGTTGGCGAAGAGAAGCTTCTAAAAGAGATCGGTATTCTCAAGAACATCAAGAATGGTGGAAAATTAGTTGTTAAGCTTCCAGGTGTGAAGGTTGAAGATTTGGAGAAGACGTTGTCGGCTGCTGTTCGAAATAGCATCAAGTTCCGAAGTCTTGAGCTTTTCATTCTCGACCCAACTTTGTCCGCCGCTGTTGAGAAGGACTCTGCCGTTGAGACTCTACTCCTTGAGCTGGCATTCCTCAAGATTGCTCGTCCCGATTTAATGAATGGTGGCCTGCAAAAGCTTGCTGCTATCAACGCAGATCTCAAGCTGCTGAAGCTCGCTGCTTCTGATTTGAATAAGATTATCCGTCGAATCGAGATCCCAGAATCTTGGGCTGAGGTTGAGGTTGATGCTGTCGTGCCTAACCTCCCAAGAACCATTAACTCCAGCTCTTTCTCTGGATTTGCGAAGGACGATAAGGAGCCACTTTCTCTTCTCAAGAACTGGGAGTCAGCTGCCAAAGGCCTTGCTTTCAAGGAGGCTTATGGCACCCAGACTGTCCTGAGACCAGATCTCTCCACCAAGACCTACTGCATCACCGTCCAGGAGAATCGCAGACTCACGCCGATGACTTATGACCGCAATATTTTCCATATTGAATTCGACATCGGCACGACTGGACTCACTTATAACATTGGCGAGGCTCTTGGTATCCATGCTCAGAACGATGTTCAAGAGGTTGAGGAGTTCATGGAGTTCTACGATCTCAACCCTGCGGATGTCGTTGAAGTCCCATCTCGCGAGAATCCATATGTTCTTGATACCAGAACTGTCTTCCAGTCTTTGGTTCAAAATATCGACATCTTCGGCAAGCCACCCAAGAAATTCTATGAAGACCTCGCTGGGTTCGCATCCGACGAAAACGAGAAGAAAGAACTCCTTACTCTTGGTGGACCTGAAGGAGCCAACGAGTTCAAGCGCCGCGCTGAAGTCGACACCATCACCTACGCCGACGTCCTCCTTGAATTCAAATCTGCCCACCCCAACTTCCACGACATCGCCCGCATTGTCAGCCCCATGAAGCGCAGAGAATACTCCATTGCCTCCTCCCAAATGGTGAACCCCACAACGGTCGCCCTCATGATCGTCGTCGTGTCCTGGGTCGACCCCAAAGGCCGCGACCGCTTTGGCCAAGCCACCCGTTTCCTCTCCCAACTCCCCATCGGAGCCAAGGTCACTGTCTCCGTCAAGCCCTCCGTCATGAAACTCCCTGTAAAGGACACTGCTCCCCTCATCATGGCCGGTCTTGGCACAGGCCTTGCCCCCTTCCGCGCCTTCGTCCAATACCGCGCTTTGCAAAAATCCCAAGGCAAAGAAATCGGCTCCATCCTCTTATACATGGGATCCCGCCACCAGCGCGAGGAATACTTGTATGGTGAAGAATGGGAGGCTTACCAAGACGCCGGAGTCATCACACTTCTTGGCCGCGCTTTCTCTCGTGATCAACCCCAGAAAATCTATATCCAGGATCGCATGAGACAGACGATCAGGGATATTGTGAAGGCGTATATTAAGGAGGAAGGAGCGTTCTACTTGTGTGGACCGACGTGGCCGGTGCCGGATGTGACGCAGGTGCTGGAGGAGGCTATTGCGTTGGAGGCGGAGACGCTAGGGAAGAAGATGGATCCGAGAAAGGAGATTGAAAGATTAAAGGAGGGGTTGAGATACGTGCTTGAGGTCTATTAGGTTGTTGTTTGTGTGAGGTGAGGTGAGGTGTGTGACGAAGTTGAGGTCTGATGTGCAAATTTATATTAGCCGTCCTTCCTAGATTTGTATTCAAGCCATAGAAATAATTGCTACAATCAGTCTACGTCTCATCCCCTTTCTGGCAATGCGAGACAACGAGCTCCGTACCCACATTTTCCCTGTCCCAGTTGATTTCCGCCCCTGGGTCAGTGGCTGAATTGCTTCTAGATATTCACGAATTTCAAAAGATTAAAAGGGATTAAGTATTCCGAAGATTTCAGCTATTATTCCAGGCAACTCTCCATTCCAGTACTTTATGTCAGATACAAGGCAAGAAACAGCTATAGGCATTGTTCAGCATAAACCATCTTTCCTGCCCCAACAGAATCCTACATCCGAGCTAGTAATTTATCTATTTTTGAGTATTGCAAATCCTTCAATTCGCCAAGAATAAAATAAATATCGAGATGGAGTTTAAAATTGACTTGAAGCTTAATATCAGAGTTGGGAGCAGGTGCGGTAAGAAATGCTTCTGGCTCTTGCTAAATCTCAAGGTAAGGAAGGCGGTTATAGCAGACAAGTATAAATATCGTGCTTCTGTTCTGGAGGACTGGAATAGTGAGTTGGGGACAGTGTTTAGGTCGTAAGTGTTGTGATTATCGCTATGAGAGTAGTGAAAGAAAGCTCAATCCGTCTATCTAAAACGCCATTGCTATGTTTCTGAGTCGTCCACCCCCGATTATTCTAAACCCTTCTTCTCTTCCCGACGCCGAATTTATAAAGTTATACAGTATTAAAATCCCTTCTCTTACTTCTTCTCCGCATCACTTGACTCTCTATCCGAATCCTTGGCCTCAATATCTACTGCCTTCTCTTTCTGTCTAAACCCCTGTTCTGTCTCTGATACCTTATCTAAACTATACCCCTTGACTGCAAAGTTGCTGACCAGCGCAATGGCCGCAAGACCACACATAACAACCCAAACAACCTTCAAACTATCCGCGTACGCCTGAACCAGCTGCTCCCTCATCAACCCGTGCTCCATTCCCTTGATGACCTGTACCAAGCCAGCAGCATCCTTGCTGTACTCCTCGGCAAGCGGAGCAAGCAACGGATATGCCTTCAACTTCTTCCCGATCTCATTCTGGAAGATAGATCCACCAACAGCAATACCCACACCTTGACCAAACGCCCTGGAGAACGAGAAGAAAGCTACAGCATGTGCCATATCGCTTGCTTTCGCCGCGGCAGGAATAGCGATTCCCATACCAGCGAACAAGATACCCGTGCCGAGGCCAGGGACCAGGTTCAGGAAGATCCAGCCGACGGTGGAAGTATGTACGTCCTGGAGATACATGAGTCCCATGCCAAGCACAGTCAGGAACCAACCAGTCCACAAAGCCCATCTGTATTTGCCGGTCACCGAAGTCAGAATACCGACGACGATGGAGGCGGGCGCTACGGTGAAGGTTTCGGGGAACAAGGCGACGCCGGTGAGGATGGGGGAATAGTCTTTGACGGCTTCAAAGTAGATGGGGCCATAGTAGAGGAGTGTCCAGAGGACGATTCCCTATAAGTACTTAATTAGCAGCGCACGCTTATATAAAACCCTTACATGATTTACTTACATGGATGAAAGTTTGGAGGTAGACGAGTCGAGACGTCCAGTTGTTAAAGATACTGAAGCGGATCATGGGTTCTTTGGCGACGTAGAGTTCCCAAGGAACGAAGGCTACGAGACCAGCGAAACCGAGGATGAGGGGGACGAGAGTTCGCCAAGATGACCATTTGTAGCTAACCCCTCCCCATGAAACGGGAATCAGGAGACTAGTGACTGAAGCGATGAAGATGATAGAGCCAACCCAGTCCACTCTTCGTAGTTGCTCGGCTAGGGAAGCGGACCGGGCGTGATGGAGTTTGAGGAAGAAGGCGACCATGAAATACCCAACGCCGATTATGGGCAAGTTTATCCAGAAAATCCATCTCCAGGATACATCTTGGGCAAATGCTCCACCAACAATAGGTCCAGATACACTTCCGATTGCCCACATACCTGAGATGAACCCAAACCACTTTCCTCGCTCCTTCAAGGGCACCATATCACTGACTATGATCTCAGTCAAGGAGATGATACCTCCAGCTCCGATGCCCTGGATACTTCGTCCTACCAGTAAAGTAGTGAAGTTCTTCGCTACCGCTGCGACGATAGCTCCCACGGAAAAGAAAGTCAGAGCCGCAAAAATTACTGGCTTTCGTCCGAAGATATGTGAGATCGATGCATAAGTCGGCTGGAATACCGTTGAAGTGAGCATGAAGGACGTTCCTGACCAGAAGGCTTCGATTGCGGAGCCATTGAGCTTCGAGGCAATGATTGGGAGGGCAACTGACAAGGATGTTGCGTCTAGGGCTGCGGCGAGGGTAACAACTGAGAGAGATGCGAAAGCGAGGTAGAATCTCCAGTCGGGGTTGAAAATAGCAGGAGCGTCTTCGCTGTTTGGAGAGGAAATAATGCTTTCATTGCCAGATAGTATTTCATCACCCATAGGAGTAATGTCTTTGGCTATTGTAGTGGATTCTAGCGCGGACGACATTGTTGGTATGTGTAGAAGGAGTCAAGGACTCTCAAAGTGTAACTCGATACTGATGACTTGGAATGATGAGATTTAAGAAATAGGAAAAATTAATGAGTTATAATAACTTGCGGCCGACGAGAAGGACTGAAGATGCACCGCCCTGTAGTCATTAAGCTACAATATTACTCACTCATTGCCCTGCAAAACGGGTTTGATATTGCCCCGTCAAGAATCTGGGACAACACGTAAAGTCCGCTTGAACTCCCATCTCCACCACAGCAAATGAGAAAAACGTATTGAAATGTGTGGATGTTTCTTGCGTGCGCATACTGAGATTTTGTCGGGTGAACCAGATTCCCGTGTCTGGCGCTGCGATGGTCGGGGTAAAGTTAGCCCGCATACGGAAGAGAGAAGCAGGGAGAGACAACTAATCATTCCAGAGACAATTAATCATCGCAGAGCACAAAATAAGCAGAGAAGTGAGAGCTGGAATAAGTCTCCATGACGCAATCAATATGATAGGCAGCTCAAGTGACGAACTTGTCTGCTCTTCCAATTACCAGAGATAGCCCTTTTGGGATGTCATGCTGGAAAGTCAAGTAATTCCGTCTACCAGCTCGCGCATGAATATGAATGCTTGATTCTTCATAGGAAGAAAATCAAACGAAAAACAACAACTATTTGCACCACTTGAATCAATTCTTAAGATCCAAAGATGGAGAGGAAGCGGAAGATGTGGTTGAGCTCGCACTCGCCTATTTTTAGCTTGGTTTCTGGAAGCTTGGCCCTAGAGCTCAAGAAACTTCACAATACTGTCATTCACAACCCAGTCGTCCCGGGAAAGTCTGCAGTCCCTCTTCTGCTTCGATACTTGCTATTTCTTGAGGGGAGAGTAGTGTGGCTATTTAGACGGGCCCGCGCTAACTTAGTTACTGCTTCAAAATTCCGAAGTCTTGATGGAGGCTTCCTGTCGCTCCGCTGCTCTGCTGGTCTGCGAACCTGGCAACTTATGCATCGGCACACGAATTTCGGTCCCGGTCCTGCTACTGCTTTGATTATGGACAACTGTTGTCCAATAACTAGAGAATATCGTCGAACAAATCGAGCGGTGACGTTGTAGGGCGATGCAGCGGGATTCACATGAATAACAGGCGCACAATAAATAGCCGCTACGAAAGTTCTGACATCCGAATAACTTTACATGACAGAGCACCATCGCGCGCCGAAGGTGTAAGGGCACGCCAATCAACTGAGCAACTGAAGAGACGTGGGATAGGACGTGTTCCGGGGATACTATCTAATGTCTATTCGAAAACAAGGTTGCTGAGTGTTGGAACATATGGAGAGGTGCGCTGAAACGAATGTTATTGCAATTTTTACGGCACAGAGTGTTTATTTGCACTCTGAAGATCGAAAACTGATTTGATGGACTGCTAACCTTAATTTCTTGTTCTCGTCGTCTCGGTGGAGGACGCTGATCACTTCTCCATTCTCAAATGCAATTTTGAGCTTCACAGGATCGGTGGACAGCATGGCCCTTCGCAGACTTACTTCCCATCGTCATCCCTTGCTCTTGCTGCTCCTAATAAGTTTCTCGAGAATTTATCCAACTTGTGATTTCATTTGAAGTCAGCCGTGTCTTTTCGTCCCAAGTTCATTTACCCCCTTACTTCCAATGTTTTGAGGCAGCTAGAATTGGAATCGGCTACAGATTCCAATGTACCCGAACCGTCCCGAACCAGCAAAGCTTTCTCGTGGTCCTGACTTAAAAACCTTTTTCAAATTACAAGTCAGGTGAATTTCTCGGATTTCCTGAATATTTGTTATCATCGGACACGCGGATACGCCTCATGCCTTGCCTGTCTTCACGTATCAACACAGTTTTAAACGCGTATCCCAGTCTCATATGATTTGATATCCAATACTGGATGATAACACCGTCTGTTGCCTTGATCCGAGCCCGAGTCCTCTTGTCCGGTTTCGCGCCTTTGTGCTGCTCACATGGCAGACTCGAGGTGCAATGGACTTTTGTAAACACGCAATTACTCACAGAACATTGGGCAGTCAGCAACATCAAGGCAATTATCCTCAAATCCAAAGTTATCCTCATCGATTTACCCCTCAGTTGCCCCTCGCCACCAACGGTGCATGCTTCATGCACAACATACTCACCGACACCGTGCCTAAGACCTGTTTAACCTCGTACGGCAGGAACATATTCAACTGTGATCTTTGGGTGGCCCTGATCGAATTGGCGGTCTTCAAAGTCTAGGACCGTCACTTACGATCCAATGTTGTTGACCACCAGTCCCAAAAAGGCACCGAATTGAAGTCCTGAGCAAGCAACAGAGCCACAGGAATGACGACGTTTGCTCTTGGATTCTACAGTAAATAATAGCCTGGGGTCACTTCCTCCTTCGTTTTTGTTGTCTTGGTATTGGTCCATTTCACGCCGCAAGTGGCTATGTGAGGATGGCTTCAGCCACAGTTCCAGTCTGGCTAAGGATTTCACCCCACCAGCTCACAACCACACCAATTAACCCAAGACTTCTAAGCACTCACAGCCCTGCAGTGAGCCTCAAAATTCAATGAGTTGTTTGCAAATTCCATTGGTTCCCGATACGCAGTTTGGCATTCGACGGGAAAGAGGGTGTTACAACAAGGCTCATGATCCAATACCCCCCATGCTAAGCCAAAGCCACCAGTGCTCTGTGTCCGAAGATGTGACCGGGGACGGCGCAGTTACACTTTATGCATATCCGTAGAGCTCAAATCCTGCACTTTTTGCAAGTGTGTGTGGACGTTTGTTGAGACCCGCCATAATGTCCCAGGTGTCACACTTCCTGAAGCACACGACACAATATCCAAATGTCATTGTGCGTTGACCGGTAGGGCTTTTCGTCTCTTTGTAATTCGCTCAAACATAGCCTTCCTAAGACATTCACCGAGAAGTCCTGAAGGGTGACCTATAGCCCTACATCATGTGAGGCAAGGCTCTCTTCAAAGCTATATATTAGGCATCCGCGCATATATCTACTCCAATAGCTTCACCTTACTCCTCTCTTCTTGTCTCTTGCATTCATACCCAATACAATAACTTAGCTGCAAAACACACTTGCAGTTACTTCACACCAATAACGCAGGAGCATCAACTCTCAAGCAAGACAACTTCAAGACACGGCAACACCTTCAAGACCAAGAACTACAAATTAACGAATATTGGGAACAAATCAAGCACAATGGCCGGAGCACGGGTTGCGGGAATTGAGCGGACGCGGAGTGGGCGATTGGTATGGACTCGCGGCGGCGGAAATCGCTCCAACGCTCACGGCCGACAGACAGATCGGGAATTGCTCAACGAATCCGAAGAGCGAGAGCGTGTCTTGGCTGATGAAGTCTCATCTCTACAAACACGCTTGTCCTTTGCCCAACAGAACGAATGGCGCTTCCAAAATCTTCGACAACAGTATGCAGCGCTAGAACAAGAACACCAACAATGCCGCAGCCTCCAAACCGAGATTGGGGACCAAGTCCGTGAGATCCACAAACTTGAGGACATGATTTCGGATGAGGAAGAAGAGGTTAAGCGGTTGAAGGAGAAGAATGAGGATCTGAAGATGAAGTATAGTTTGATGAAGCGGGGGAGCAGGGAGATGGAATTCAAGGTGAGATATGAGGAGAAGTTGGCTGAGGTTGATATCCTACGAAGCAAACTTGCCGACAAGGACGAGCTCTTGCGCCTTTCAGATACTCGGATTTCAGAGAAGAATCGCAAATTGCTCTATTACAGGGAGTTTTTGCAACGCAACGGCTACGTTGTCAAGGACTAAACGACAACCACTTACGACTTTCGTGAACGATAATTCTCGTTGTCATGCAAGCAGAACACAGCACATAATCCCTTTTGATTTTGGCACCATGGAATACAATCCCGGCTTGAACGCCCAACGGTTCCCAATCCGGCCCCTATTTTTGGACTCGGCTATGGCTATTGGCTTTCAGAGCACCCCTTGGTAGCGTTGCCGCGAGCATCCCGCGACCCTTGCCTTCAAGCCAGACATGATGTTGCAACCTATCGCACATCGCACTTGCATTTCGTTTTATTTTTGGTACTTCAATATTGAAAAGCCAAATTGGATGCGCAAGAGACACTTAATCGACAGTGAGTACGAGCTGATGTTGGAAAAAGCAGCGGCTGACGGGAAACTTGGCAGAATTGACATTGAATCCTTCGAACTCAGTCAGATGTGATGAATGCCTGACCGGTCACTATTTGGGCATGGATCGGTACGGACTTTCGTACAACGTGACGACTTGACGACTGGGGACAGCAGAGAGAAGAGGAGGGAATGGAATAGAAGGAATGGGGGCGGTAAACGGGACAGCTGGACTTTCCAGCATGCTGAGAGGGGCAGGCAGCGACATACAAATAGAGTACTGTAGAGGGGAAATAGACATTGGGGGCTGTTTTCTTTTGAGACAATTGTCTGATCAGCCGGGAATTACGGTATGACTGACTGAAACTGCATCTTCCTGTGAGCTGCATGCTGCACGTGAAGAGTCATCGAGGACAAAAAGTGCCGTGCATGAGAGCGAGGATGCCCTCTGACCCCATCTGCGTCTTCTCCCACCTCATCGAGTTGAACCAGGTTGAGAGCTTGCACGAGCAGCACAGCACCAAGTACTGTATCGGAGCACAGTAACGATGAAGGAGGGCTCCAATAGGGAGCTCCCGCCCTTTGCCGGCCGACTCTGGGGTTCGTCGCAATAACAGAGGACAGTAACTCGACTCGTAAGGGCGTGAGACGGACTGTTTCGTGCGACGTTCCGTGGCAGGTGAATCTCCAGGCAATAGCAGAGGCTCTTTTCTGCAGGCCGCAAGGCGGATTTGCAGCTCTGATTGCTGTGTGGTGTTCTTTCTTGGTGCTGCTGGTGCGCCGGCGTGCTGGGTGTGCTTGGTCTCACTCAACTGCGTCCAGGACCGTCGCGACTGCGCCGCTTTGGGCGCACTCTCGCTTCAAGACAATTGGAAGGCAACCAGGCAGTGAGCTCTTCTGCCTGACTCCAAGGCGTGCCCAACCCAATTACACTCCAGACTCCCTTTTCGAGCGGGAAAAGGGTGTGCCGCTTTCTTTTCATCGATGACTCCTCTCAGGGTTTCTGGCGCGTCTTTGTTCCTATGAGCCTGCGCGAGGGGTAATCGCCCGTTGGCTCATTCGACATCGTGCTTGGCGACACTTATTACTCGGTGTGCAGATTCGGGACCGCCAGGCACAGAAGAGGGTGTGTGGGATGCCTCGCAAGGCCATGCTATTTGTCTGGCAACAGACAATGGCGGAAAGAAAAAACTGCTATAGGCAGCAGGAAGATCGAGTCAACTTTCCTCCTTTCCTTGCAATTCGTTAAAGTTCCGTTTAGCTCCCTCAAAGGGGTTGGGGTGCTTGCTTGTTCTTATATACCTCTCCATCCCCCACCATCGTCTTCTTTTGCAGCCTTGCATCAACCATCTTCCATTAAAACGCTGTCTTGATACTTCACCGCTGGCCGACGCCCCATTAAGGCTCGCAACTGTTTCTCTATTGGAAGTGCCAACTCACCATACCTCATCTTGGGCCGCAAGCCAGCCTCATCTATCTACTCGGTCCCAGGTCCCCTCCCTAGAGCCTCATTCCTTCGCAATGTCTTCCAACAAGCCAAACAAGAAGGTTCATTATGAGTCTGGAACCAAACCTCCAGCCTCCTCTCGTCACCGCACCAGTCCAAGTCGCGACTCGGGTCTTGGCTCTTCGTCCGCCAGTGACAGAGCCTCACTCGGTGATCCCAACTCGGCCTCTGACTTCAGCACCAAGGAAGCAGAGCGTCAAAAGTACAACCTCAAAGCATGCAAAGAAGCCTTGCGAGCAGCACATGAGCAGATCCAACTTCTCGAAGCCGAGAAAGCCGCTCTCAGCAAATCCTTAGCTGAGAGCAACCGCGAAAACCGGACTCTCCGCCAAGAGAAAAAGACCTTAGTCGACGAAGTCAATGATCTCCGCCATGAAGTCACTGGCCTAGTATCTGACCTCGCTGGCGAGAAAAAGCTCACCGAGCGCCTTATCCGGAAGTCCTCCAACTCACCACCCACCCCCACCGCAACACCACGCAGGAAGACTCCTCCCCAAGTCCAAGTGCATCACGGAAGGTCAGAGAGACCGTATCAAGTGCCTTTGAGCCCGAGTCACCATGGAAACCCGTTTAGCTCCAGCCATCAGACGTATGACAGGCCGATCCCGCAGGCGCCTGCGTTGCCAAATCCGTTCACGCCGCTGAGTGAGCGGAACCCGACCGTCAACTACTCGCAAACCGGAAACGTGGCTTATGCGCCCAGTACAGTTTCTTACTCTGCTCAACCGCTGTACGCATCTAGTCAGATGAGTGGGCGGACGAGGGGGAGAGGGGAGGATGATGGGAAGTACCATCTTACTCCCATTTGAAGGATGAAGACTGGGCTTTGGCATTATGAATTTGGGAATGGAATACGCGGTACACCTTCTACTTCTTATGCACAAGATGGCATGGGAAGTACGGGGTCTACCAAGGATTGATGGATTAAGGTTGTCATCCTAACTTCTTACCCACTGCATGTCAGCACTGCCTCCCACGTCGGGACGGCCCTCACCCCTACCGCCATCCTCGAATTGCGATGTGTTTCTAGAGTTCAAGGTTTTACGGCACTTGAAATGATGGAATGAATAATGGGATGGAATGAGATCGGATGCTGGGATGATGGATCTGCGAGGGTGGGATGGATACATGGATGGATGGATGGATAGATGGATGGGATAGCGAATGATACCCGGCAACAGAAGCCACTGTACTTTTATCTGATCAGAACCAAGAATGGAAGAAGGTTCTTGCCTGTATGATTGATGAAGGGTGATAACTTTAGATGATGCAAGGCAACGCACTGGATACAACGGGGAAGGATACTATACTGCAAAGGCGCGGGCGGCTTCGGTGTGTTTCACACTAGATACCCATTTTGTACCCAGAATCAAATGACCGCTTCATTTTCAAACCTTTCCAACTGCAGCTCGGTAACTTTCTACTGTGATACCAATTGTTCAAATCTTCACTGTCGTCAAAGCGTGAGCCGCCATGATTGTTATCAATTCTAGGTATTCCTCACCAAAACTCCCACGCATTGATGTTCTCCAAGCCGAATTATAATTTATAAATGACTGCAGTTAGTCTTTGCAGACTGCAAACGCTGTCATGCTGCAGAGTAGTTCAATAGGACTGTACTGTACTGTACTGTACATGTGTGACATCCGCTTTGAAAAAATAAGTCTCCAACATGCACTGTAATGCCTATGGTAGTGTCACAAATATAGCGTTCTTAGCGAGACTGTGGATTTGAGGGGAGAAGGGGGAAGGCTTTTCTACGCCCTGAAGTTTGCTATGGTGGCCGACTCATTGAATGCTATAGCTCATTCACGGTGTTTTGAAGAGGGAGATAGTACCTTGAAGAAATGGAGTCTGCGGATGAGTGAGGTGGAGATTTGAAGTATAATTTTATAGACAAGCCAGTAATGGCATTTTGATTATATTGGGGATTTACGAGTTTGGATGTGGGAGGGTAAGGTCAGACTTAGCCCGCTCCCGCTCCCGCTCCCGCCCCCTTTTTGCCTCGCTTAACACCAGCACTACGTAGGTACGGGAGATATTCCTTACATGGACGGATCTCGTAATATTTTATTTCAGTAATTTCCTAATCTAGCTATTGTGAGTGCTTAAAGCCAAGAGGAAGCACTCCTCTGGACAAGACCCGATTCTAGGGGCAGCATCCGGACTAGGCTCGAGATCAGTTACCACCAGAGCCATGTACAAGTTCGCTGTAACGCTGTGAGGTAGCATATCATTCTTCCAGGACATTTTCTCTCGAGCCTTTTCCATCTCATTGGACACCCCGATCTCAACTCCTCTACACCAGATGAGTTCATCAGTACCGACTCACTTCCCAAGCACTGCATTACATAACGGCGGTATCTGTGCACCGCTGCCTATGGAATTTAGTATGGAACCAGAGGGCTATTGTACGCCTACCCGACCCGGATTTACTCTTTCCTAAGACTCTATGTCCGGGCTATGGAACCTGAGGCGCTTGAGTTTGCACTGTCGCCCGACAGATCCTTTGCCGTGCATATTCACATGGAAATGTCGGAGATACGCAGAGGTGGACTTTACGCCAAAGCCGATTGGGAGATAGGAACCCTAGATCTCGGAGATGCTCCCAATGCCAACTTTGCCGAAACAGAAGTAGAGAATTCCTGGAAAACATTATCGAAGCCTCGCGATGACAAGCATCACATGCTAATATTATTTGTCGGAACAGCGGTGTGGGTTCGCTCGTTTTACTGTCTTGCCGACAGTACGGGATCGGGAATCGATGGATGGAGGATTGGCGAGGCGCTTGAAAAGTTGATTTCAATTTGGGCAAGACTCCGGGGATATGCCAAGAGGCTCGTAGAGCAGTTGGCTGCGCAGGAGGACACACAGGCGAAGTTTGTGGAGCGGAAGGAGCTTTGGCGAGGTTGCTTTGGGATCTGGAGTTGAATATTGTGAATGATCAGTCGATTAAGCATCGTGTTGTAAGTGATTAGGGTGAGTATTAGAGAATAATGGGCTTGCTGACATAGTTAAGTTTGCATGACGGATTTGAGCAATGGGCCGTTTGATGAGACGATTGAGCATTTATTTAGTGCGAGGAACTGGATCTTTTAGAAAATGAGGTTCCCTTATTGTTGGTATAAACTTGAGTAGAGTCGGGCTCGCTTTGTTTTATGATAGCGACTGGACTTAGGCACGTTAATAAGGTTGAAGTTCTTGAACACTTTGGAAGTAGCTTTTGACCGAAGCTCAACGGGGTTATTGATCGCAAGAATAAATTGGTATCTAATACAGTTCGTGATATATTCCCCAGCATCCCTTAAATTCCCGCACAAAACAGCCTGCCGGCCAACTGATGAAGGACCCCGCCCCCTATTCCCTCGCTTAGAACGCCAATGCCAAGACCACGAAATTAACCCTCTGCCTGCTTCCTGGGCTCAGAATCACGGCCTCTTGTGACAGGCTCAGCAAAAACCTTAGGCCATACCGATTTCCTAATCCTCCAAGACAGCACACCAACGCCCGATATCGGCACTATTACCACCAGGTAAGATCTCAGGCCTGATTCGAGAGTTATGGTCACCACGCTATTCAAATCAAAAAATGGGATTGAATAGACGGCCTGTGATTATATTATCAGTTCCTGTTCTATCACTATTTACGACGGCGATATGGGGGGTCACTTACAATCAGAATACAACCCTGGAAAATAAACAAGTTCGAAAGACTCCTTCGCCTCTTCTCGGCAGACTTTTGGCTTCTGCCATATGTCTTTAAGTGGGTTGAAAATGAGAACCAGGAGGTCCAGAAAGCAATCCAAAACTTCTTGAACAAAACCCACGGCGTTTCTTCAAGAATTTTTAGGTTTGACCTGTCTTTGTTGTGTTCATTTTCTACGGAGACGAATAGGGTCTGATGCATTTGCTTGGTCGTCTCCCCAGTGGTCTCGGAATGGGAAGGTTCAGGCTCAAGAGATTCGGGAATGGGTAGGTCGGGGATTTTGGAGTCGGGAGTATTAGAGTTGGTAGTGGCCGATTTAAGAATAGCAGGCTCAGGGGAGACGGGTTTAGGAGTGATCAAGTCGGGACTGGTACGGGTTGGCGGAGCTGAATGCGGATTGGAAATATCGGGAGATCTGTGGACGGGAGGCGGTATTGCAGAACGGGACGCACTCCGGCTGCGACCCCTCTTCCTCCAAACTTTGGCAGTCTTATATGCTAAATCCGATGAACTGACGTAAGACACTTTGTAGAGACTACCGAGCTGTTTCAAGCTGATATGTCTGTCAATGCATTTGGCGAGTTTTTTCAATTCATCTTCAGTGATGGATTTTTCGAAGTAGCATTGAAGTGACATTATTTCCTTTGGGAATTTTCTTGGTGGGAGCAAGGTGGGAATTTCCATATCAATTTCTCGCAATTCGGCATTGGGTTTGGCCAAGGGACTTAGAACTATACGTTCAGAAGACCATTGTTCTCTGCTGTGGAAATGTGGGACCTGGTTCCTGCTGAAGTGAGGAGCTTCTTTGCGAATTTTGTGTACTAGATCGTTCACAGTGAAACTTTGAGGTGCGTCCGATTTGCCTCTTAGTTTTCCTAGAGCCCAGATGAGAGCTCTCGTGAAAGAGTGCATCCCAGGGCCTGGAGTATCTGAAGAAGCTGAAGTTGCTCCAAGATATTCGAAACACCTATAGTGTGTAAATAATGTTCGTCTTCCTCGCGAGGATGACTACTGACCTAGTGGTGAAACCCGAATGGTGACCCCCGCGATTAAGATTCCCGGCATTACAGCAATCGAGGATCTCGAGTACGTCGGCATGAGTTCCTTCCAAAATTCCTTCGGCATAATTCCAAACAACAGCTTTTGTATCGAACTGCCCAGGGCTTCTTTCTCTATTGGACTTTTAGTAACTCCTCCTCTAGCTAGGTGTTTCGCATGCACACATACCCAAAAACCTTGAGGTATCCAGCGTCATGCCCAGGAACCCCATGGCCAGCATAATAGACAATGAGAAGTTTCCCTTCACCGTCATTCTCTTCCACAAACCGCGCCACTGAAGTTGAGAGTTGTACCTGTGGGGTCATTGATTTAGTAACATCAAGCTTGCAAAATGATGTTCCGTAGTTGTATTGTTTGCTGAAAACCTGCTCAAGCTCGGAAACCTACGCAGCTCATTAGTACTGCCAGGGTATTTGAAACAGAATCCAGTGCTTACTTCGGGACCAACCTTCAGGTCATCTTGCATCCATGAAACCAGAAGCACGGCAATGCCAGTGTATATTTGACCGTGAGGTTTCCAACTCGACATGCTCGCATCCCAGGTTGCTTGCAGACTCGAGTTTCGCTGCTCCCTTTCGCCCTCATAATTGGCTTCTTTGATAGGACTCGTTCCAGTGATTACTCCAATTACAGGAGTAGTGTCTATTGGTGGGATTATCACTGCAATTGGTACTGAGGGAGTCTTGCCTCCCACGCCCAATCTCAGGGATTTCTCGGGCTGGGCATTCAAGCCAGACGAAGTCTCAGCAGTTTCGCCTTCAAGGGACACCATTCTTCGGGTTTGTCTCGACCCCATAGTAGTGATGCTGTGGAATATGAAAAGTGGCTCACCACAACTGCGGATGGGCTACATGCTAAATACTAGCCAGAAGTTTGCAGAAGGATATGGGGAACCCCCACAGTAACCCCTCGCTTAGGTTCGGCTAGCCTAACGAAGTAAGGGGGAGACTCAGGTCGGGCTGCGCCTGATTGACTGCATGTGCATATGCAAGAACACACCTTCGTACAGTTGATAGTCAAGCCTGATGGGTTGCCTTGCGGAGAGCCAGCGTCACCTGCTTTACAAATCTGCCGGATCCCTGATTCAAAATGACTGTGGTAAACCAACCACCTTTCAACACAAGGACCAGCATTGTCCACTCGGCTTTCTCATTACCACTTTGCTCTAGAAGATCCCCACTCTCAGACCAAATTATATTTCGAAATTAGAGATAACCATTAGTCTCTTACTTACTAGCACGGTGATGCCGCTTTGTGGCCTATTGGTTCACCTGCGCAGTAGGGAAGCAAAACTTAGCATGAATTTGTGCCACGATTTATGTGAACATTCGAAATGTATCAATGTAATAAGGCTTGGAGCAGTCATTGACAAGAATTAGAAAGTGACACAACATAAGGGGCGGCTGCTGTTTTGAGATTCAATCCAGGTTTTCCAAAAATGTCAGCATTTGGTTCGGTAGCCCAAAGCAGTCACCGAACGCTCCCCAGTGCTTTCCAGATGGAGGCTGAAAGTCGTGGTATCGGTATTTAAACACCATCCCAGCCTCGGGTCCGCCTGTCGTAAGGCACACTTCTAGAAATTTGACCGTGTCTGCCACGATCCGGAAGCACCACCCTCTTGAAATCGCCCCCATCGGCTGTTGAGTAAGATGTCTGACGAGTCTGATTCGGATGTATGATATCCACCAATTACTGCAACTACTCTTACTAAAAATTTGTAGTCTAATATTGGGCGTACCAGCCGTTCCTCGGACGAAGAAGATGGCCCCACGCGTACAGGAGTGGGACAAAGCAGGAGACCGAGGCGAGTAAGAAATGATAAACACTCTAGACGCGCTTGCAAGCATTGACCAAAGATAGAGAGACCCAAGATTCAAGGTTGGCACTAAGGTTCTCATGAGAGACTTTGAAGGATACTTAACAATTGTCATGTGGGTTAAGTCGGTAGTGTACAATGACACAAGAAGGGGCTGGGACTACACCGTTCAGAAGAAAGACCAAGTGACGGATGAGTGGAAAGATGAGATGTATGAATTAGCTGAGACAGAGTTGAACCGTGCAAGATGAGCACACAGTGGACCACCTGCCACTAAGGGTGACATGCATGTGGCTGCATAACCTAGCCACTAGCTCATACACACCTGTACTTTGAAGGACCAATAATACATTTCCCCACAAGATGAATTGAGTTTCTCATAGGAGCCTCGAATTCCGCCAGTTTACGAGAGTTGTGCTGCTCGCAAGTCATCTCCGCCCCACTATGGGAGCACTTTAGGCCGAGTACCATTTCCATACCGAGTACAACTGCACAACGCCCTGCTAAGTGAGCATCGTGGTTATCGGGAAACTATCAAAAACGTGATTAGTTCAGGGCCTCATTAAATAGCGCCAGGTAGCCCCGGGTTTTCTTCATGGGATTGTCATTCATGTTTTTAGCATCAAGCAAATCAAATTAACTATCAATTCTTCCAAATTCCCAAGATGGCTGCTCAAATCTCAAATGATCCAATCGACGAAATGGAGAAGGGGATGGCTCCAGCAGGATCCGGTAATGTGGTCGCCGCAAGCCCAACCGCAACATGGGCTAGTGATGAGAGCTCCTTAACCAAAAAAGGGCCTCTAGCCTCCGATGAACAACGGGGACACTGGTTTGGCGGCTTTTCCGGCCGAAGGATGCAATCTGAGCCAGCTGTGCCCATTACACCTACCCGGAAACTGCGAGACCCGCGAGAGAGCATTGTAAGATCCGGTAAAGCCAGTCATCCCCAATTAAGTCAGAAGTAACTGCTGATTTTGGTAGTTGATGAGTCGGAAGAATGTCCAAAAGGTTATCCTTCGCTTGCTGCCTTTTTAGACAGCGACGAAAACTTCATGATCTTCAGAAGATTCGGCTTCCTGCACACTCGTCTTCTTCTCCAGAAGCAAGACGAATTGCGCATTATGGAGGAAGAGCTTCAAACTATTGACAGGAGTGATCTAAAGCACAACCCAGGGATCCTCCAATGCCAGGAGGACGATGCAGCACATGACAGTGACAATGGCTTTGAAACACGGGTTAAAATTTTTGAAAAGATCAAGAAAGCGTTGTTTGAATATGGTAAGAACATTTTTTCAAAATTCTACATTTGCAATCGAGAGATATTATTAAGCCGGATTCGGACACCCAAGTTGCCTTGGAATATCAAATTCCAGTCGATTTTTCTGAAGACTTGGAACTTCAGTCCGAGTTCAATAAGCTTTCTGAGGAGGTTCTTAAGCACCCAGGAGCATGGGCATACTCATACTTTATTTATCGTACCCTCAACGATGCCAAGATCTAACTGTGCCTAGACCAAATCTTGCTAAATTCCCAGAAACTTGTTTTGGCAAACAAACCTGGAGAACGAGACTACAGAAGTGTAGAGAACCATATCAATAACACGGGCTCTTTAATGGAAGCTGATAGCATGTTCATCTACAATAAGGATGATTTGATCACCCTAAGACCCGGCCGGGAAAGCGCATGGCTTGACGCCGCCGTGGAATGGGCCTTGAAGCTCTTCCCAAGGGCTCCAGTACAGTATTTCTTTTGCACGAAAGTAAAGGTTCTCTTTGCCCGACTCACTCCTTATATTGCTGACGGAAACAAGGAAACGGCATTGAAGTCCAATAACCCCGATATCCAATACTTCACCAAATCACGTGTAGATCGACTTGTCAATACACTGACGCTTGCAATCATTCTAGCTCTTCTGGTACTCCCGGTATACGCACTTTATCATGTCAGCGCAACACGAGAGCATATTGATGCGAACAGGAGTAATTCTATATGCATTGGAATATTACTTGTCTCGACGTTGATGTTCTCCGCTGTCATGTCTCTCTTTACAAAAGCTAGGCGTCATGAAATTCTTGGTGCTGCCGCTGCGTTAGTACAACATTTTCTTTCTCCCTAGCTTGTTCTTTTTCATATACTAACTTACTGGCTGTCTAGATACTGTGCGATCCTAGTCGTCTTCATTGGGAATATCAGTCTTCAGAATCCCCCCGCAACTGCCTAAAGAAGCATGACTGTTCGAGGACACCGAATGCTCCTCCAACACCCACAAATGGTCCTACTAGTTTTTCCGCGACTCAAATAAAGGTATCCAGCTTCAAATCTCACTGGATAAGAACAAGGGCAGAAGGGACTTTCAACAGTCTCGTTGCTACTGTGGCCAAGCCATACTACATTACTCCGCCATGCCATTTGTATTTCCCCCTCAAGCTTAAGTCCTCAACTGAAGTCAAGTATATGAGTATTTGGCCTTTTCTAAATAATTAAATGAACTAAATGTTCAGGATATGATAGGAATTCATGAGCGTTTGAAGAGCAATGATGTGGAAACTCTGTCAGCAGGCGATAACGACCATGTCATACGACAGTTGAGCAGAATTTCTCAACGAAACGGTTTTTCCTATCAAATATTTCTTTAGAAATATCTCTTACCAAAAGAAAAAACTTTCCCTTGGTACCATTCAGTTTTAGATTCCAGTTCTGGGCTCGGAAATAGATTTCATAGCATCGGGTGAGCCCCTTCTACACAAATGAGGGGTTAAAATTTCCTTGTCAAGTCTCAAACAATGTCTAATACTTCTTCTAAGTCACTTACAGCCAACGGGCTTAACTATCGTGGATCAACTCGAAAATTTTCTCATGTAATCCCTAACAGCACGAGCTGAATACTTGTACACCTATGGTGGGATGATCTGGCCATCCCGTATAGGCTTAATTGATATTTTTGTACCAAAACGCCGAGAGCGTACCATGAAGATAAAAAAAGAGAAGCTACCTCTATAGATGTGGCCTCTCAACCTCGACTGGGTATGAAACACGGGAGAAATATGTGCTACACAAAAAAGATAGGCATACGCCTTGGAGATGTTGAAATCTGACGGCCAAATATTCTGGTGCATCGAAGTATAATATTCCCTTTCACTTGAAGTAGAGAAGTCAACACTTGCCTCGGTGGGATATTACTGGGGCTTGAAACTCCAAATAAAACCGAGAGCTCCCACCTTCCATTCGAAAGAGCCACTATCTTCTTCTCAACTTTTCTAGACACTGCCTTGGCTGGAATTCTAGGAACCACTATCGCGAACCCAAATTCAAGCCCACTGGACTTAAAGCTAACTGTCAACACTGACTTTGAGCAAACTTTGGTTGAAACTTAATAGTCAGAGGTAGGCTTGCGCACAATTCTGCAGTGCTAGAGAGCGAAGAACTGGAAATAGGTAAATTCGGCTTCATGCGAAAGACAATGCAGATAACACACTACATGTAACTATCTGCTAATAAGGGAGTATGCCATAACTGTGACTTTTTCTATGGATTTAACCCTGCTAACGGTCTGTTCAAACCGCTTTTGAGCTTTGCTGGACATGCTGCAAGGAACAAGCTTCTCCTGTCCCAGTTCCTGAGATTTTGCAATTGGAGGTCGCCTTCTCTAGACATACGGATTAGAAAATGGTAGCGCCTTCCTTTATTCCCAAGGCTCAACCGTGTGAGAAGACCAATACATATCGCTGTGGGGTCATAAGCGCGGTACAGATTCTTCCCCCCTTTTGAAGTATTACGTGCTGACATGAAATCAAGGTGGCTTTTCAACGACAGACTTCGCATCATTACTCTACTTCACAAGCTTGGAAACTAACTTACACTTCAGACCGACGACGAACCATGCTGGACCTGTTGCCATGACTCCGGCGAGGCTTGAATCCAGAACTTATTCATTCGTCCTCGCTATTTCCCATTCGGCGTCTGACACGGATACTTCTTCGGTTCTGAGGGGGAGACATATGTTCACCTGGAAATTTGTCCCAAAAGTCTCATTAGGGTCAGTTTTGAAAGGGCCGGGGTAATTTGACGCTGAATTATCGGCAAGTTTTTAATTCAACCAAACTTATATTCTGCGACAAATGTAGCTTATTCATCTTAACTTATAGTACCAATCCAGTATCAAGGTTATTTCCTTGATATGAGGATGGGACGAGGGTTAGGGCCGAAGGCCGAGGACATTTTAGGCTCGGACTACGGCCTTCGGGTCATCAATTAACCAGCTTCCTCCTTTTAGATCGTGATGTCTCACAAGCCTCATCCATCTTCCTCATTTAATCACCAAGTTCCCTTCAATTCTCTTGCTGTTGATATCGCAGTCGCCTCTAACATTTTGTCTATCGTTCAATCTGTGAGCCCGACCTTGATTTCCAAGCTTGTGCGACTTTTATGCAAGCTTTCGAGCACCCATCACTTCCCCATCGAATCACGCCCCCTTAAGCCTTTGTTTACTTGGAATTTTATACACAGTTATATCTTTGATATCACGAGAAGATGGCGGAAACCACCACCCCAGCTGCCAAAATGAAGAGCATCGTCATCCTCGGCGGTTCTTATGGAGGGGTATCAGTCGCCCACTCCCTCCTCAAGCATGCCATCCCTCAGCTCCCAGACAAAGAGACCTACCAAGTCATCATTGTCAGTTCTTCATTATCAGCCATGTGCCGACCAGCTTGCCCTCGAGCTCTGATCTCAGACGACATGTTTGATCAGAAGAAACTCTTCGTCAACATCTCCAAACAATTCGAGCAATATCCCACAGTCAACTTCCGCTTTATCCAAGGCACAGCAAATGAGCTTGACCACACCGCCAGAACCGTCTCTATCTTCTCAGGTGGCAACACCGAGAAACTTGGCTACTACGCTCTTGTCATTGCTACCGGCGCCTCAACACCATCTCCTTTGCTCGGCCTCAACAGAGACGAAGACTTCCTCCGCGCAAACTGGACTGAGTTCCGCAATGCCCTCCCAGCAGCCAAGAGCATTGTCATCGCCGGCGGTGGTCCAGCCGGGATTGAAACCGCCGGTGAGCTCGGCGAGTACCTCAACGGCCGCGCCGGCTGGCTCAAATCCAAGCTCGACAACCCCCGCGTCCCCATCACCGTACTTTGCGCCGGCACTGAAATCCTTCCCGCTCTCCGCCGAGAAATTGCCAGAAAAGCAGAGATCATGCTAGCTCAAGTTGGCGTGACAATTGTAAAAAACGCGAGAGTGATGAGCGTTGAGCCGCAGGGAGCAGGGACAGAGTTGAATCTGGCAAGTAAAGCGGTATTGACGCTTAATGATGGGACGACGATGGATGCTGATTTGTATATTCCGGCAACGGGGTTAAGCCCTAATACGGGTTTCATTAACGCAGATTTGCTAACGGCTGATGGGAGGGCTGAGACCAATCCTAAGACGCTGAGAGTTGATAAGGCGGGTGAGAGGGTTTATGCTGTTGGTGATGTCTCGTCGGCTGCGAGGCCTGCCGTTCATCTTATTCTCAATGCTGTTCCTGTTGTGGCAGGGAACATTAAGCGGGACTTACTGAAAGCTGCTGGGGAGGAGGTTATAGGTGAGGATAAGGTGTATAAAGAGGATACTAACGAGACTCAGATTGTACCGATCGGGAAGAGCAAGGGTGTTGGAGCTGCAATGGGGTACAAGTTGCCCAGCTTCTTGGTGTGGCTGATCAAGGGCCGAGACTACTGGCTATGGACAACAGGTGATTTGTGGAGTGGCAAGCAGTGGGCCAAGGAAGGTTGATGTGAGTGGGATTTCTAGATATCCTCCAGGACGCAAAGTGCATATTTGTAGTAATAACATTTTGGCATGAGACCAGAGGGTCAAAAGTTCATGTCTTTCCTTGTCTTGATAATGGAGGCCGCGTTTAAATTATTTTCTAGGGGTTTAATATAAAAAGTGTCTGATTCCCCTCCACATAGCAACGGAATTTGAGTCAGCTGTGAAAAACGATGAGTTGAATACCTAGGTTGTTTACGGCTAGTGAAGCACCACGCAACAGGTGACTTCAGTACAAGGAGACTTGCTCATTTGTATATTCGGGCAGAACTATACACACAAATCCGCACCTGTTCTTTTTTATTTTCTCAAAAGAAGTTCAGCAGTTGTGCTGCTACAATCAACAAACAAGTCAAATATCCGCTCCTGATTTCTCTCGATTTCCGTGACCCACTGAGATTCTGCATAATTAGAGCCCCCAAACTGGTGACCGCAGCTGTTGACGAAGGACTAGAATAAGTTGTCGTCATAGGGGGGTTTTTCACTGCACCCCCTACTCCTTTTGTGGTTTCGGTTGTAGAATAAATTAGAGACAGGGTTTGCGTGGGTACGGGTATGGTAGTGATGCCTCCACCAGGAGCCTGTATTACCACCCCGCTTGCGCCGAGACTTGCGACTTGGCTCCCAGCTAAAGTCACGACACTCCCTCCGATGCTTAGAGTTTGACCTCCAATCACGGCGACTGAAGATCCTAGCGCTGCTCCTGATATTGTCTGCCCGTAATAGACAGCTATTGCTGTGGCTGCATTTGCAACTGGTGTCGACGTTGGAATTGTCGGCATAGCATACGTTATAGCCGCTCCTCCTGCAATGTTGGAAACAACCAGTCCTCCTCCTGAGGACGCGAGACTCATGACTTTGCCACCCATTGTGACGGCTGGTCCTCCAGCTGAGACGGTCCGAGTTCCAATTACGATGTCGGATACTCCGAGTATTGAGGCGGAGATCATGCTTGATCCTGCGGAGACCATAAAGACTGCGGGTTCTGAAGGAGGAGAAGGAATTTGACTTGAACCAACTCCCTGGCTTGATCCTTGGCTCACAGTTGGAGCTTGACTGAAAAGTGGATCTATGCCCGATGAAGTCGATACTATACTTGAAGAAGCGACGCTGGCCTGGGTTGGTATTCCGGCTGCGCTTGAGATGCCTGTCGTTGGAGTCACCGCGGCCCGATCTGCAGCGCTGGTACTGACTGGTGATACTGGGGTTATTATCGGCAATGGTACTGCGGAAGTTATCGCTGTAGATGTCGGCGTATCTATAACAGCTGAAGCTGAAGTCTGAACAACGGAAGAGGTGACGGCAGCCCCGCCGTCATTAAACAAACAATTGATATCATTTGCTGCACAAGGATCAACAGGACTTGGTGGATCGAAGAGCCCGAATTCCCCATGCATGTATCGCCCACAGAAGTCCCATTCCAGGCTGAGTAATTGTTAGAAAAATGACTTGTTAGAAAGACCAGCTTTCACTTGCTTGACATTCTTAAGAGCTACTGGCCACGCTAAGAGCGGGTTGCACCCAGGATCGTATTCTCCAGCGACTACATGACCAAGTTCGCTGTAAGTCAAATTGCTAACCTGTACTTGAGGACAACCGCTTTTCAAGTCGCTCAGTTGTAACGGCGACTTAGGACCAAGGCGCTCCGAGCCTGTGGTATACGCAAATGGCTGAAGAGTAGTGATGTCTGTAATCATGTAGCTAGTTATCACATCCTGCATTGTTCCCCCAACGGTATTTCCGCAGTAGTCAGTAGCCCACATAGTGTTTATCATAAAGTAAACCCATGGAGCGGTCCTAGGGTCTGTCAGATCTAACCTTGTCAACTCTGGATTGGCTTTGCTTACATAGTAAAATCGTATTCAGGAAGAAACTTCGTTGTTGGATACGTTCGATTCATAGTTGCTACTCCTGTTGGCCAGTAATTCAGTTGGACAGTCCCCACAAATCCGAAGAACTATTAGCAATGAATGAGGTGCACTAGATTACAGCTTCTTACAGTTTACACCAATTGCTACTTGGCGCCGAGGGACAAATAGGCCATGAATGCCATGGATTGGTCAAGCTCTTAGACAGTGATGGTGCTGGTGTAATGGAACTTGTGCCTGGCAATGTCGTGGTAGATGATAGACTTAGTGAAGGAGATGGTATTTGAGACGAGGAAGAAGTTGAAGTAGCGGTTTCATTGGAAATTAAAGTAGCTGCTCTCTCCATAACCATAGGTTGTTTAACAATAGCTATTCACCAAGTTAGTAGACTGGACTTCAATTTGTTTCTAAGGGATCGTTCACCAGAGAGAACACTATAAGGAAGGAGGAGCATTAGCCCGCATTGCACACTCTTTGAGAACAGCATTACAACCGAATCATGGAAATATACAGATCCCCCTTCGACGACAAACAACCAGACGTAAGTAGACGGGCGTTGGAACAAGTAGCACAAAAACCAGAAGTTTTAGGTGAGGACGACAAACGGGCCATCTGAACTAGATGGCGCACACCGGTTGCTGAACCCCCGCTCCTCATGTCGACAACATGGTTTTGATCTGGTACCCGGGGCGCGACACTTGCGCCGCCCCAGATGTTGTCAATCTCCTCAACTAGTCAGAAGTTTTTCTGCTGTAGTACGATTGGTGTGACCGGAGGGGATGCCGGGATACTGTAGAAACAAGCACGCGGCGTGCGCACAGTCCATAATGATACTGTACTGTACATGTACATGGAGGTACTGTAGTTGACATAAAGGTATTTGCCACTGCGCCTCTTTGGTAAAATTATTGTGCAGGTTTCTTGCAGGGTTATTCAGCCCAAAATGCAGGCCTATCCCATTTAATAGCAACGCCGCAACCGTTATTTGATATTGAAATCAAATCAACAATTTAAGACCCAGTCTCCCAAGTGTCACCGACAAGGTGATGCGAAGGGTTAGGGACTTTTTGATTTGATTCTTTGCCCAGCTTCATGATCTGGGCCAGAACTTTGAAAGCCTTGCTCCATTTGGGGGCAACATTGCGCATTGAGAACTCGAGATCATTCACTTGACGATGTAGTAGTAATCGCTTATTCACGCTGGATAGGGGCGATGAAGGGACGTCAAAATGAGGTCCCGGAATAGGCCTAGCGTTACTTCGTTAGGGGCATCTACCGATTAGGCTTGGGGCAGCTGCAGCTGTCAACATCAACACACGCCGCAAATCAACATCTCAACTGCCCGCCACGCGGTCCCGCAACCTGTCGAGGATGCAAATCGAAACTCAAGCGTTGAATTCCCCGGATAAGCTCGTACTGTACCTCCTTACCGGCTCAAATATACGGTGATAATATTTCAGGGAGCAGCGCTTGGCCTGTTCTAAAGATCCAGATGGGGAACTCCCTTGCTTGACCCCTCGATCTCCAAATCCTTTGCTTCGCAGGGAAGACTCCGACTTCTCTGATCAACAGATATAACTCTTACGGGGTTGTATGCTCAAATAATAGAGCTTTGCGCATGCAGTTCCCGTCCAAAAACGTTACGATAGAGCAGTGATCACGTTTAGACCCCCAGCCAACCCGATACGCCACGGGTTCAATCGAAGTGGACCTACTATTCTAATGTCTGTCACCTTTTCTCAACCCCCCAAGGCTAGTCTGGGGTGTCTATCATTCAGGATAACAAAGTACGGCTATACAACTACAACTATGGGTACCTGATAGCGATCTCCTGCGGGCCTGTGGCTCTGTCAACCCCTACGTACGGACCGTAAGCATTCCATGTCTGCATGCCCGGACGCAACTGGTTGGCTATTATTACTACGAAATGACGGATGCTCCCTATGCTGTCCTTTTGGGAAATTGGCCGATATTGGACAATGCCCTAAGTTCTGATCCCATATCCGCGCTGCCCGTACTTCGTAAGTACAGTTACTTTCCTATTCGGCAACAGTGGAATTGTCTGATCTAGATAGCCTCTTCAAAGTCTGGTAGTGCATTAGACTTTAACACAATTTTCATGTCCCTTTACACTGCCTTTACGTGCTATTCGCTTTGTGGCTTTCTAGATGCTCCAGCCCCACAAAGATGTGGTGGAATGTAGCCTCTGTGATCTTAGTGGGATTAGCCTCGGAGGTAGAAGGTGTCAAATTCCACGCTCTACACCAGCGCGCCGCGGTACCTGCGCCAATTAACGTCCCAGCTAGCCAGTACTTGTAGGCTCAGCTTTCTTTAATATCCTACCTCATGATATTTACCTATACTAACAATACTCTAGCCAGGGGGTTGACGGACAATGGTCTACACTCTTTCTGAGGGTAGGTACACCAGCTCAGACGGTGCAGGTCCTCGTCTCGACGAACTCTCCAGATACACTTGTAGTGCTTCCTCAAGGCTGTACTGCAAAGGCATTCCCGAAGAGTGTTCCGGATAACTGTTCCAATGCTCGCGGCAGCACGTTCAATTATACCCAATCGAATACTTGGAATCAAACAGGATTCTATGCTATCAATGGAGGCAAAACTTCAGAATATGGGTTTGAGGTGAACCTGGGGTATAGCTTAGAAGCTCTATATGGTGTAGACACACTTGGGCTCAACTACGAACAAGGCACGAATGGACCAACCCTCAAGAATCAGACAATAGCGGCATTTGCGGAGTCAACGCCCCTCTACATGGGACTAATCGGACTCGGAACGCAGCCTGTGATGTATGGGACACTAGGCAATGATTCGGGGCCTTCATTTTTCGAGAGCCTCAGATCTCAAAACTTAATACCTGGACTCTCCTGGAGTTACACTGCCGGAGCGAGCTATCGGCTCTCATCTGGGCAGTATGCTCAACTAGTCTTCGGGGGATATGATTCCTCACGATTTCAATCCAACGGTGTAACATTTAACATGAGTCAGGATGTCACTCGCGATCTGGTTGTC
Organism: Bryoglossum gracile; assembly: GCA_037952635.1. NCBI lineage: Eukaryota > Fungi > Ascomycota > Leotiomycetes > Helotiales > Bryoglossaceae > Bryoglossum > Bryoglossum gracile. The sequence continues at coordinate 48,067 of JAPZPB010000062.1, read as the reverse complement.
GGAATACAGTCAATATCATACAGCGCTGCTACGATCACCTCTCTTCTTCCAACGACAATCTATGCCTTTGTTGAGTCAACGGACCCAAGCATATGGCTTCCTCAAAACGCATGCGATCTCTTCCAGCAAGCCTTCGGCTTGACTTATAACAGTACTACCAGTCTATACTTCATGAACACCACGCAATATAACGCTCTCTTGATCTCTCAACCGAAAGTCACATTTCGTCTCGCAGCAAGCACTACTGGGGGCTCCACCGTTGATATCACACTTCCCTTTGGCGCCTTTGCTCTTAATGCCTCTTACCCGTTTGTCGACACAACCACCTGGTACTTCCCACTAAAGGTAGCTACCAGCGCTACTCAATACACTCTCGGGCGAGCCTTCCTCCAGGAAGCATACTTAATCGCCGACTACGACCGAAAAAACTTCTCCATTAGCCAAGCAACCCATATCCAAGGAACAACGGCAAATATTGTTCCGATCTCCGCTCCATCTGACAGTATCACGACGAAAAGGAGTAATACCGGCAGAAACGCAGCTATAGCGGTAGTCATCGGCGTTCTGGTCATCGGCGTCATTGGGGCCGCAGTCTTCTACTTCCTCCGACGAAAGCGACAGGGAAAAGATAGGGCTCCCGTCGAAATCGACGGGTCGGCAGTAGATCATCCACATCCTGATTCCGTCGCCATTATGCTCCTCCAAGACGACAAGCCACCACTCCCTGCATCACCACAATTGGATTTTGGATCTAAATCACAGCTGTGCCGAGGTGACACGAACACTCCTGTCATTAATAATGTTAAAGCAGAATTGCCTCTAGATAATCTACAGATCTTCCAACTACCTGGTGAACGAGAGCCGGTCGAAATGAATACAGGAAATATTTATGAGCTGGATTCGAATACGGTTGCGGAACTCGAGGGGGAAAGCAGGGTGGGGAGTAGTAGTTCGACTCCTATACTGAAAAGTAAGGCGCTTGAAGCTGGGATGAGCCCGATGTTGATGCACCCTGCGTTGAGGGGTGCTGATATTCCGGCTGTGGACATTGCTCCTCCGTTTAAAAGCACTGAGCTCGTTACTGAGAGTTCCACACTTTCAAGCCCGGGAGGAAGTGTGCCAAGTGGAAGTCCAGGAGGGTTGGTAAGTCCAATGACTCCATCGGCCGGAGATTTTGGGGCATTTAGGGGCTCTCTGTTCGGGAGACTCACGGGTGAGAACAAGCCGAGTCGGTTGGGGAGAGGCGGTTGAAACTGGTGAAGGTTGTTATTGGTGAATATATTCTATTCTTGGGCAGCAATGGTCTTGCTGGTCAGTGGAATATTTGGTTTAGGAAAGCTTGGATACGTCCACAGGAGGGAAGCGATCAGACCTCACGGCACGCTATAATGTGGAGAGAGTGAAAGTATGATGATGTCCCAGCAATCATTAAAAGATGCTGAAGGTTCAACTCTCTGGGAAAGACGACTAGCAAGAGACATTGAAGGCGTCTATAAGAAGTATTCTCTGCTTCAAATGAGGTATTCACTTCAGGATTGATTGACTCCCATAGAAATACATATATTCTTCACCTATCCACTACACAGGTGTCACTTGTCTCGGTGAATGTTCGCAAAATTCGCGAAGATGTCAGGATATTTACTGTAGAAGATTCACTATCCCTGACCTACCATAATTTAGGATTCTCTCCCCGCACTCTCCCATCGTCCTAATACTGTACTATGTTCCAACTTTATGGACAAATTGAATTTTTGACAATTTTGTTGATCTTGGGTTGTGTGTATCGGACGAAATTTAGCGCCCTTTTTTCATAGGGTGCGATTGCCAGGGCTTCATTTTTCTACGACCCCGTGGACACTGCGGATCTCAAACACATCTTCATCCATACCTCACTCTGGCTCAGGGCAATTAGTAGCCCTTACTGCCTGGAATTTCCAGGCGGCAGTGACTGAATCTGAACATGGCGACCTCCAATGATGGGATGTACAGTAAGTTTCGCCATGACTTCACCACAACAAGTCCCACCCAGGCCTGGGCATCATAGCTAACTACAGTCGTGCCTCCTTCGCAGACGTCCCGATCAAATGTGAACCCTCCTGCGATCCAAATACACCTGTTATAGGCAACCAGGGCTCTCAATCGCCTACCCTAAAGCGCAGACATCCGCAGAGCCTGGTTGACGAGAGGCATGATGCCGGCGAGAAGCGACAGAGAATTGAGAAATACAGTTTGGACGAAAGTATGATGGGATCGGAGGCCTTCGCTGCTCTTCTAGCACAAACCTCAGCTCAGGTTATGCAACAGCATGCTCAAGATACTATTTCTGAGCAGGTCAATCATACACGCATGAACAGGCAGGTCGAAAGCCCAAATGCGGTCCCAAATCAGGATATAAATGTCCGTTATTTCACTCACGATCCATACTTGTATATGAGAGTTCTTAGCTTGCCAATACTGGAGAGCTTGGTAGGTCTTTTCCATAGAGTAACGATACCCATTATGGTGGTCTAACTTCTCGACAGTCTACCCAAATCCTAGCAACCCTGGCACAAGGCCCATACTCCGAGACGATCAAGATAGTTACAAGTCCGTCATCTGAGCTTGGACAGGCATATGCTACTCTCAAATCCTTATTCGACGAGACCAAGAAGATATACTCTCAAAATAGTCCGTTTCTCTCGGCAGACGAGCTTAACATCGAAGGCGACACCCACCGAGCTACGATCCAGACTACAAACCTTGCTACATTTGTTTCGAGCATTTTTGGAGGACAAGACGTTGGATTCTATGAGTTAAATGACCATTTCATTGAGACTTTTACGGCAGCGGGTGCCCCGCTTCAGAAAGAGCCTGGAGAACTGTATCTGAATCTGAAGACTCAGCTATACATGTCGGCCGTTTCACAAGAAGAGCAAGAAAGGACGAAAGAGGATATTCTGGAGGAGCTATTCCCGAATTCCTTGGAGCAATGGCTACAAGCACGACATCCAGAGGAACCATGCGATACGGCAGAGCTTGAGTTTGTCGAAGCTTCAAGAGCCAGGAGAGAGTACTTGATGAACGAGCCAGATGATGTTGATTCGATTCGTAAGTTAAATTCTAGTAAGCTTGGGGTGTTTGTCCTTACGAAATACAGAAACTTTGTCTGCTAGGTTCGCCTGGGAGGAATTTCTCCAAGGTCTCAGCGCCCATCTGAGCAAGAAATGGGAACCATTAATTGCACCCTACATGAAACGCCACGATCTCAAAGCTCCTAAGAGACCTAATTATTCAGACAGCTCGAATCTTCCTATCCCCTCACTCGAAGACGATTTTGCCGCCCAAGCAGAACTCGCCGCCCAAACCGCTCTCCAGGCCCACTACGCCCAGATGAACGGATCCCACGAATTCCACTCCTACCACCAGCAGAGCCAGAATCTGCCCCCAAACATGTTAACATTCATTCCAAACGAAGCCCAATCCGCCCCCACCCAAGTACTCTATGAACGAGCCCGCAAAGCCGCCGCCTCAAAATCAAACCCCCAAAACGCACGGCGGCCTGGATTGCCAAGTCAGCGTCGTCCCTGGTCCAGCGAAGAAGAATCCGCCCTAATGACTGGCCTCGATCTCGTGAAGGGACCACACTGGTCACAAATCTTGAATCTATATGGCGAGAAGGGGAGTATGAATCAGATATTGAAGGACAGGAACCAGGTCCAATTGAAGGACAAGGCAAGAAATCTGAAACTCTTCTTCCTTAAATCGCAAGTCGAGGTCCCGTATTTCTTGAAATCTGTAACCGGAGAACTAAAAACGAGAGCCCCGACGCAAGCAGCGAGGAGGGAAGCAGAAGAGAGGGCTAGGTTAGCGAGCCAGGAGGAGCAGGCGAGGGTCAATGGAATTATGGTTCTGTCTAAAGGCTTGCAGGATCGAGACGTTACTCATATACAGCTGAGCGAGGATATGGACGATGTGAGTATGGAGGACGATATAGGCAGTCAGGAAGAGTTCCAGGTTGTGGAAAGTCCAGAGCAAACTTCGGAATCAGCGGTTGCGATGACAAATGGGACTAATGGGGAGACACTGCTGAAAGCAATGATTGCGGCCGATACGACGATTGGTTTCGTGCCGGTGAATGGGAATGGTGGGCAGGTTGCTGCCAGCTTGTAGGTTTGGGGTGGCATTTACAGGTTTCCTAAGCGTGGGCGCAGTCGGGAACCTTCAAAAGAAGAGGGCAGGAACATGGGATTGGGGCAGGGCCAATGTGTAAAAATTATTAGCAGGATACCTTTGAATATATGTTAGTTTTCTCTCGTGCTAGTTCCGTTTAAGTTTCTGGATGTGAGCAGCTATTGCTTCAACCCGAGCTGAGAGTGAGCGTACCTAAGCATAACCTGCGCCATTCTGAGCCATGGCCCATGGAATCTATATTGAGTTCCTGTGTGCCCCAGCTTTGGTTTCCTTCCGGGCTTTACCTGAGAATCCTGGTTTTGCTCTCTTCAAGATTCCTGTCAGTGCTGATCTTGGATGGGTAAGACTGGACCTATCTAGTTAAAACGCACGTGACTATTCATGAGCCTCATAATTTGCTGGACAATACCATCTTAAGGTAAAATTGCTTTTGAAGCAATTGTTGAAGTATTCATTCTAAAACCTTGCATTAACCGCTCCGCTATAAGCATGCTTATTAGGTGTTGGGTATAACTCAACCATTGCAAGTCAAGAGGGGACTTGCTAGAGCCGGCTACTGAAATTCAAATAAAGGTAGGAAAGAATCCGTGCGAGAAATAACACAGCAAAAGCGCAAGAAGGCTAGTCACAAGGGGGTGGCTTGCAGTCTCATACAAAGAATTGCGAGTTGAGCTGGTAATAAAAAGAGGATTGCGCGGCTTATGCTGTTCGCGGAAGATATCATCACCTATTTTATCGCGAGCTAAGTAGTATAAAGAAGTGTTATCCAAACTTTTGCTGGTTGCGGTAAATATATGGTGACTGCCTACTTTGTCGCGAGCTAAATAGCGAGAAAGCGTGCTAGCTGTTACGTAGCATACGGGTATACTAATTGCTCTTGTATTCAAAAGCTCTTTATTATACGAAATAAGGAAGCATTCCTGAATTGAAAAGGCACTTAAGCCGGTGGAATACCCTGCTTTACTTTTACTCAGTGCTTTTGATAACCTTTTATTATTACCAGCTATTTAATAGCCTTATTGCTTGCTTCTTTTACCATATTTCCATTACCTTACAAAACCAATGAGCAATGACATAGTAAAGAGCGACGATCCAGCTATGATCAGCGAGCCAGCAAAGGGCGACGACGACGGCCACCTCGCTCCCTACGACTACAGGCACCCCGACCGACAGGCGAAAGATCTGATATGGTCACCCGATGGGATGCGTCCCGCGGGATACCTCGCTCTTCGCGCGGAACAAGGACGGCCGCCGGTGGAGGTGGCCTGGCTCGAAAAGACGCGCAAGCTGTGTTGGGCCTGCGGGTGGACCAACCGCAACCAGATCCACTCGTCGTACACTCCGCGGGTCAGAATCTTCCACACGCGCGACAACATGGGGCTTTGGGATATCGCTGGGCAGTGGGTGCTGCGCGACCAGCCAAACGGCTCGTCGGTGGGCAATGACTTGATAACACAGCAGTTTCTCCGCTCGCAGCCTGGCCATACGATCCCGCTGGTGGCAGACATGCTCACGTTGAGCGAGCCCGATGACGCGATCCAGTTGACGCTAATGCGACAGACGCGCGGCAGGCGGCTGGACGTTGAATGGTCACGTGCCTCGGCGACCGAGAGGACAGGCTACTCACACCAGATGGCCGAAATCATACGGCAATTGCGCCAGTTCACGGCGCCGAGCGCGCAAAAGGTCGATGGCAGTCTACTCGACGACCTCATCATCGGCCACTGTGTCGCCCGCCGCGCGCCTGCCTGCTTCAAAATTGGCGCGACCTCTGACGCCTGGCTCGACGCGCTTGCGCCTAGTCTTCGAGGCGGGCTCTCGCGTATCCACAAGACCACAGACCCTGCCATCATCGAGGCCAAACTGCAAGAACTCATAGCCAACTTCCCATCGGGAGGACCGTACTATCTCACGCACGGAGACCTTAATCTCTCGAACATCATTGTCAAGGACGGCCAGATCGAAGCCATCCTGGACTGGGAGATGGCCGGTTACTACCCGTGGTGGGCAGAGCGCTACCTCTCCCTCTGGAACAACGATCCCTCCTACCAGCTCATCGATCCTATGTGGGAGTACCTAGAGCCCGAGCTAACCTCCGACATGTTTTTTCTCGCCGCGTACAAAGGCGTCGGGGCGGTCGTCAAAACCTTCAACAACTGCAACGTGGACCATCCTGGGCAAGACGCTTGCTGGCTGAAGCCGGCCTTCTCTACGTGCGAACCATGGGCCGGCAGCGTTCGGTGGGCTGATTGTGGCCATGAGCCGGAGCATAAGCTTCGTGATGTCCAGTGGGGAGACAAAAAACCGAATTTCCCCAGTAATGGGGCTCTTGCTGTCCCTTCGTAGTTGCAAAGTACAAAGTAATCTTTTATTTGGAAGCACGAAGAATCTTCTATACATCGTTGAAATGAGACACGAAGCCCTCAAGTTGAATCAGCCAGCACATGTTCCTATCGTCTACTCGAAACCTCCCCGGCAATCCCCAGCCGCATTCCATTCATCCCCAGCCCCCCCTCCCTTTTCTTTCCTTACCTCGCCCTTCAACCCATCATTATAAATTCATCATGCCGTCAACCAACTCCCCGCCACCCTCGACCCCCTCCAAAACCCTACGCACCCCCGCCCACTCCTCCTCGCCCATCTTATCCCAGTCCACTTTTGCCGACTTCTTCGCCGTCCCCTCCGGCTCCAAACTCCAGCTAACACTCCTCAAGCCCTCATGATCTCATACAATCAACACCTTCCTCCCTCCCTCACCCACCCTAATTGCTCCCCTATTATCTCTCCCAAAGCACATCATCATCTGCATCCGTAAACCCGGGCTCTCGATCTCTTCTAAAAGGGAGATGACGTTCCATTCGAGTCTGTGATTGCTCGCAGTAGTTCGTGTGGGCAGGGTAACCGCGCCGCAACGGACGCAGCTTTTGGCCGTCGAGACACAGTTAAAGTTGCAAAACCAGCAGTCATTGGGCTGCAAGAATTCTTCGTATTTTTCCGACATTGTTCTTGCGGAAGGAGGTTGCAGGTAGGTATAGAAGAGGCAGATAGTGTAGGTACGGGGAATTGTTTGGATGGGGTGTTAGGGCGCGCTGGTAGGAAGATGGCGATGAGAACAGAAAGGAGAAAAACCAGATTCCAGGCTGTCTGCCCCTTTTAAGTCTGCGCTCATTGTTGGAAAGCTCCCGTCTCGAAATTCAACCAAGGTGGGACTTCTTTGATGGAATTCTGAGAAAAGGTACGTATGGGCCAAGCTGCCCAATGCCCCCTCCCCTTTTCACAAGCGAGCGACACGGGATGGTGGTTCTTTGTTAGATTCAAAGAACGGATAAACCGATTGTTTACAATTGTCTTATTTGTCTCGGGTACCGAGCAGGGCGCTTATGTCTTACCGTCGTCGGTCCCTTCATAGGTGGGTAAGGGGGCGGAAGTGGTGTTTAGATAAGACTTTATTTATTAATAGTGTCAAGAAGGCGTTTTGTGCTCCAGATCGATCTTGGTAAGGAAACAGGAGAAGAAGTGTAGTGTGCTTGCCATTCTAAGAGTAGCGAAAAATGTAGTCACTATGCCTTTTTCTCACGGTGAGCATCCTAGAACTCGCTAAGTTTATAGTCGATTTATCTTTCTTGCAATAGGATTTTTTTTGAAGCTAGTATCTTTAAATATTTTCTTAGCAAGAGTCACTTTACGCACAAGCTTAACAAACTCCCCCCGTTAATCGATGATAATATAAATAAATAGTCGACAATCGGGTGTATACTCTATATATCGATATTTCCCCATGTATCTACACTCATTCAAATCCTTGTAGCATATCTCAATTACTAGTGCGCAAGTCTGGCAATTCATTGATAAGTCGCTGAAGAAAAGGATTATCTGTGGCCTAGATAGATTTCAATTTATTATTATTCTACCAACGCAGTTCTACGGCGCTTGAGATCGTTCACCTTTATCCCCAGCCCCTAATCAATTGGTGATCCTCAGATACCATACTATGTAGCCATTTTCAAGAGCTTGGGTAACCCAGAACTCGTCAAAGTCTGCCTCCGAATGGTGTCATGCTGGTGAAGGCAGAAAAATTAAACAGTTCGAACTCGATCGGTTCCGATGGCAGCCATTATCTCTGTTTCGCTCGGTACTCCGCCAAGTATAGACTGAGGTAAAGGATCAGATCGATAATGATAGCAAGTGCTATACACAAGATCGCCTGTGCCACAACTTCAAGAGCCATCTATCTTACTTAGCAGGACCCGTAGGCGCAGAAGCCGGAGCCGCATTCGAATTTGCACCACCTCCCCCTCTACCACCACCACCTCTTACACCGCGTCGTCCAACAGTACCTCCTCTACCACCACGTCCGCCCCTAGCCGGAGCATGCGGCATCCCTTGGTTCGCCGGCGCCTGACTAACTGTCTTCTTCTCTGGCGGCAAACTTGTCCCTTTCCGCTGCATAACTTGCACCGTCCCCTGCGCAACCGAAATCGGATTCGCAGCCATCGCCTTCTTCAGTCCCTCCGTATCAACGAAATCAACATAGGCGAATCCCTTTCTCTTGTCTATTTCTACGGTGGACACGGGGCCGAATTTCTCCATGGCTTCTTTAAGAAGGGCTTCGGTAACGCCTTGTGAGGGGTTGGCGTGCTTGACAAAGGCTTGGGTAGCGCCTTCGGAGGGGACGGCGATGGGGGGTGGTTTGCGGTTGGGTAGCTGGGGAACCAGAGTGGTTGCGATCGGTTGGGGGGCTTCTGTGGGTTTCTTGAGGAGGACCATGGGGGTTGGGGGACCTGCCGGGGTAGTTGTAGCTGAGCTCTTACTAGCGTCTGGATCGGCCGAATTTCCCTTGCCTCTTCCTTTACGGCCACCGCCAGGATTAGCGTTACCCTTCGGTGCAGTCGGGATCGTTTGAGATGTGGATGCAGTCTCCTTCGAGTCTAGAGTAGCTCTCTCCGCAGCAGCGGCGGCGGCAGCTGTTTCAGCCTTTTTAGCATCTGTAGTATCTCGTCTGACTTGGCGGTGTGCTTGAGCAGGACTCAATCCAAGATCTCGTTGCAACATCTGAATATGTCGATTAACAACTGCAGTCCTTTGGCGAGGAGGAACTTTCGAGACATCGAGTTTAGGAGGTGTGTTCTCTATCCCAGAAGCACTAGATGAAGCTCCCGCTGTAGCCTTGGCAGCTTCTCGACTCAGAATCTTAACGGCCTCCTTGGCAGCTTTTTCCACCAATCGATCTCCCTTTGAATCCTTACCCTTCTTCTTTGGGTCTTCAGATGCTGCAGAATCCTTCACAGCCTTTCCCTTCGCAACCGCCTCCTGCTTCTTTGCTGCCTTTGCCGCGGCCTCCTTACTCTTGCTTGCCTTCTTGTCTTTTAAGAACTGAACCAATGGTGTTGTCGTGACTTTCTCGGGTTTTCCAGAAGCACTATCAGTAGCGGAATCGTTCATATCCTTAGTAGATGTTGGATTTGCCAAGCCCTCAAGAAAAGCCATGAATTCAGAATCTTGATCAATAGTTCCAGCTCGGGCGTCGATGCGACGTCTACCCCCAGGGACTCGGCCATAGAGGGAATACTCTACGGTTGGGGCGCCGATGAGACACTGATTGTTGAAAGTGTTCTGGGCATCCTCAAATGTAGATTGACGGACGAGATCGGATAGAGGTAATAGATGAGCCTCATTTGATAAGTGAAGGTAGGCTCGCGATGGCCGAGATGGCTTGGAGGGGCTATAGATATATTAGCAAGAACATGAAGTACAGGCGAGTCATGGTCTTTACTCCTTAGAATCCTTGCCTGGCTTATATGTGAACCAGTCAACCTTTCCCTTTCCAAGCTTCCAATCATCTCCCAAAACCGTGACAAACTCCTCCTCTGTCAGACCTGGTGGCAATCTCCTAACGATAAGCTTCAACTTGGGAGCAGCTGCTTTAACAACTGGCGCCCTAGATGTAATCCCAGAAGTCTGGGATGCTGATACTGCGAGCATACCGTTGGTTTGAGTACGACCTCCGGAGGCTCCTGTGGCGGCCATGGCTACCTACCCAGGTGATGTCGTGGAAGAATGAGTAGAAGTGTGGGAAAATCGCGCTAGTAGGATCGATTTATTTTAGCTAGGCTCCTCCAAGATTCAAAGCGGAACACAGCCTTGCACCACTTGCTTTGTTTCGATCTGCGACTTTGTAGTCTCCTGCATCAATTGCATGTAGAACCCAAGACCTCATTGTTCATCGCAGAAATATTAACCCGCTCCACTAGCGTCACAATGGCACCGGCCATGTCGAAGCACATGGATGAGTCAGTATTGGCTCGGCTAGATGTAAGCTACTCCCAATTACGACTAGCCGGTCCTACCCATGAGACCAAGCTGATGGTTCACGGATTCTATTAAGTTGGCTTGCAACTGAAGACTCTCGAGGTCCTCAAAGTCGATATACACCTCAGAGTGCAACCAGATTTAGATCTCCTGCATTTAAATACTCTGCATCTCCTTCTGGCCCACCTCCCAATTTCTCTCCACCACCTCTTCCATCCGTTCCCCTTTCCCTCAAGATGTCCCCGACACGCAAGTCCCCTTCTGGCAAGCCCAAGGTTCCTAAGCCTGGCCCGGCAAAGCTCACTGCAAATGCTGGTCCCCCAGAATGGTTGTCCGAGGCCAAGCTATGTCACTATCTACCAGAGTATGTCATGAAACAGTTATGTGAGATGGTCAAAGAGTGCTTGATGGAAGGCGAGTTCACAACCTCATTTACTTCAACTGCGGCTAACTCCATCCCAGAATCGAATATTCAACCCGTTGCGACCCCCGTCACCATCTGTGGAGATATTCATGGCCAATTCTACGATCTTCTCGAGTTGTTCCGCATCGCTGGTGGCATGCCAGGAGAGACTGATGTTCAAGCCCCCTCAACCGTCATCACCTCTGATTCTATCGAGCCTCCTACCGAAATCACCGACCCTAAGCTTAAGAAGAAGATTCGCAGCGGAGATAGTGGTATTGAGAGCGCAAGCGGCGAGGACGATGAGGATGAGGGAGAGCGTGGTCGCCCCCGTACTGCCGGACAAGGCAGCCGCGCTGGTAGCTCTGGTGGTGACTCTGCTATCAACGTCAACCAAGTTTCTGGCAGTGGCAACCAAAGCTTCATATTCCTTGGTGACTTCGTTGACCGTGGATACTTCAGCTTGGAGACCTTCACTCTTCTCATGTGCTTGAAGGCTATGTACCCCGATAAGATTACTCTTGTCCGTGGCAACCACGAGTCCCGTCAAATTACTCAAGTCTATGGTTTCTACGAGGAGTGTCAACAAAAGTACGGTAACGCATCGGTCTGGAAGTCCTGCTGCCAAGTCTTCGATTTCTTGGTTCTTGCTGCTATCGTCGATGGTCAAGTTCTTTGTGTCCATGGTGGTTTGAGCCCGGAGATCCGTACCGTTGATCAAATCAGAGTTGTTGCCCGTGCTCAAGAGATTCCTCACGAGGGTGCCTTCTGCGATTTGGTTTGGAGTGATCCGGAGGATGTTGAGACTTGGGCTGTTTCCCCTCGTGGTGCAGGTTGGTTGTTCGGAGACAAGGTCGCAACTGAGTTCAACCACGTCAACGGTTTGAAGCTCATTGCTCGTGCTCACCAGCTTGTCAACGAAGGTTACAAGGTAAGAAACGCGTGCCATAATTTATCAGGTGACAAATTCTAATTTGAAACAGTTTCACTTCTCTCAAAAGTCTGTTGTCACAGTTTGGTCTGCTCCTAACTACTGCTATCGCTGCGGTAATGTTGCTTCCATCATGAACGTTGACAAGGACTTGGATCCCAAGTTTAGCATCTTCTCTGCTGTTCCAGAGGATATGCGTGCCGTTCCTGCTGGTCGTCGTTCAGCAGGTGAATACTTCCTTTAAGCGATTTTGATCAAAGCGTTCGTGATTTTGGGAGGGTGCATTTGGGTGGCGTTTCAAATACCAATGGCTGTACAATATTCCGGCAGTTATGGATCGATGTAGGATAGTTCACGCCGCAAATGAGAAATGAATCTTGAAATGCGGTAGTCAGACCAGCCTACTGCAACAAGCTTGGTAGCCCAAGTGGTTGATGCCTTAATCCCAATGTAATCTGTTTCAGAACATATGTGCCCGGCAGTCTCATTGGCCCACCTAGTGTGGTTTTATTCACTGTTCAATACTTATGTTGTCACAATGCCTCTTACTTTCTCAGTTTTTATCAGGACGATCCCCTCATTTGCATCAGCCTACCTGCTTGGACTTGCTTAACCTTCTACACAATATGTCTTCTGCCAAAGGTCAAATCACTTCAGATTCCGAAGACTGCTATGGTTGCGCAGTCGCAGGTTGGTTTTGATATGAGCATATTGTTCCAAGACGTGATCCAGCCCCTCTATCAAATCAGAGGTGCCAGTTTCCCCTCATTGTCTCCCCCACACCTCCTCGTCATGGACAGATTCTTCATCACGAAGATGAATCTTTGCATACAATATATGCGAGACATGCAGTAAATACATTTCGCCCAAGCTTTGCTCCTTCCCCCCGGATCTCTGCAGAGGAGAGGGGATTCGGCCTAATTAGTGGCTTCAAATATCTCCGTTTTTGAAGTCGTTCTTCGCTGCGTCGTGATTAGAAAGCGATTTACTTTTAGAAAATGTATTTCGAGGTGTGTGGGCTATCTCGAGACAAATGTAGGAGTTCATGGACGTCGATCTTTCATTGTACCGATTATGCCCCCATGACATACCTTGATATTCTGACAATAGAAGAACCTACCCAGGAGCTGGATCGGCTTAAAGAAGCGGCATATCTTGCGAGATTGAAGCCACTGTGTCCCCGCCGGCGGATACATGTCTCAGCTCAATGAGCAAGCTACCTCCCCCACATCTCAAGCGAGCAAAGCAGCGTGTCATGATTTAGCTCCAAGGCCGTAGCCTTGATTGCTTCGGGCGTCTTGGGACAGAGCGAAACTGTGAGAGCTTGTCGCTGAGGAAAAATGTCTGCTGCTTAGGGAAGATCCGGAGGTTGCCGAGTGGCTCGGAGCCAACAGTAGTTGCAGTTACGATTGAACAAGTAGCCCTAAAATTCTGCGAAGTGATCAAGTATGAGTAGTGGTCCACCGACTGCAGGATCCCAAGACATATGGGGGAGGTTTTCCCAAATGCTTGCTTGCTGCTGCTGGTCCAGAGGCACGTCTGGTTCCGGAGTGTAGTGCGGTCCATACAGAGGCACTTGAAGGATTGAGGTTGAACTTTCTGTTAAAAGGTGCTGTCGCTACACTTGCAAGATCGTCAGTCCGAAATAAACATTCTTTTCGGAGTGAAGAATTCCAAAGAGACGCCCGATAGACGCAAGCAGAGCGGGATGGATGTACTTGGACGATAACCACGAGAGCCGTGATGTCTCTGTGAGCACCACCTTTCCAGAAGAGCGGTTCCCAAGAGAAATTCAGCGTGTTTGTTAGTTATGCATGGATTTGTCGTGGGGACTCGACGGTCAATTTGCAAGTGCCAGCCAACTCCACTACAACACATGTTATACCACTCAAAACCACGCCTACGAATACAACTGGTGAAACGGGCGGGGAAGTGATTGCTATTATCATTGAGGACATGCGCCCAATCCCACTAAGTCTGGTAGCGCAAGGTGAGAGCCTTATACATGAGTCTCTTGGGGATGGTGCCATCCTCCACCTTCCTGTCCCCAATTAGGTGCGTACGGATGCGAAAGGAAGATAGGCTGATCGCGAAAGCAGGATTGAATTAGGAGCTCACAGTTGCCAACGCCAATGATTGGAAACAGGTCCGTTTTCAGTTCCACTACCCCGCGTCTACCCAGCTCTTTCTACTAAAAGCCTATTCCACGGATTGAAGCAAAGCAACTGGCGGGCCCACTGATATAAGAGCATTTCCCCCCGCATTGAGGCATATACTGATGGTTAGAACGTCGTGCCCAAGCTTAGCCGTGCGTAGGATCTGAACGGTATCTATTCTGGTTGTATCTCAAGTTGTCAATAAATTTACTCACATACGTGTTAGATTTTTGAAGAGTTATGTGTGAATTATCATTGCGGGAAAGGACTTGCTTGCTTGTGATTATGCCTGAACCCCAGATATCTACGAAATGCCAGCGCTAAACTCCAATCCCGAACCCCAAATTAAGGCCAATTAAAGCAAACCAAACAGCGTCCCAAATAACATTACCGAGCCAGCAATTAGCACTGCGTTTCCAGCGTCCAACCTGCCTGCGGCGCCGAGACCAAAGGGCAACCCTTGGGTCTTGAAGGTCACGTTTTGGGGGATAGTGCTGTTGTAACATTGCCCGTTGATGACGTCTAGATTTTTGAGGTCGTCGGGGACGAGGAAAAACATGTATTGGCTTTGGTTGAGACCTTGGAAGCCGCTTGTGTCGTATGGGAATTTATCTGCGAAATTTAGTCAGTACCGAAAGTACAGAAAGCTTGGGGTCACTTACCACCGGGATCCGTAGCGGAGGTGTTTCGCAACCAGATACATTGCACTTGCCCCGGGAACTCTGTTGCCATCAAGGGGTAGTCTTTCATGACGTCCGAGTTCGAAGTATCAGCAATCAGAATAAATTTTCTCTGAGGATAAGTCTGGAAGATCTTCTCGAGGAGGAATTTTCTGATTGAGAGTGTAGCTGAGACATCAGAGAAGTTTAGGGGACGAGTATCAAATGAACCACCAGGATAATTAGCGTAAATGAATTCCATATAGTTGCGAGTCACTTGCTCAGGAGTTGTAGTCAAGTAGTGGAAATGGAAGTCAGGGATCGATACGCTCCAATTAGCGTAGAGTTCGGGCATGTTCATCCATGGAGTGAAGGCTTTGGCGAAGGAATTGAAAATACCGTTAGCGGGCTCGTAGATTTGGGTGACTCGCAAAATATCGTCAATGTCGGAGACGATGGTGATTCCTGCTTTGGGAACAAGGTAGGAGGTTGCATTTCCCGTGAGAGTGCCGTCAGTGTAGACATTTAGTCTTTGGATGCTGGTAGTGTCGTTTCCAGGTAAGAGATAGCCACCTGGTCCTGAGACGTTGGCGATTTGAATGAATTGGTCGAAGTCTCCTTCAGCCGTGGTTTGCCCAAGCAAGGTAATATTTTGAGCTCCGCCGGCTGGAGTAATTGCATTGCTTCCATTGTTGGGTCCAGTTGCTCCTTGGCTATCTGCAGGCTCGAGATGCATAGAGACATTGACATTTCCTTGCTGTACGACATAGATCTCCGCAGTAAGATTTCGTGCTTGTGTTTGTTGAGCTGGGGGAAGAGATTGGATTGAGGTTCCAACTAGGAAAATGTTGGCAAGGTCATTGAGTTTGGATTCGGAGATATTGGGTTGCTTGAAGACATTTCCACGGAATCGCAGGTTCCAGCCTTTGTCTGTCCAGTTTGCGTAACCACTGGTAATCAGTTAGTCTCGAAATTCTTTACTCAATAACTCTCATGGATGACTTACGGAACGTTCAAAACTTGTGTAGGAGTGGCAGCCAAATCCGAATCGCTAATTCCCAAGCTGCTCTGGACTGCACTTCCAGTAGGGAAATCCTGAAAGAAGTTGGGAACTCCACTAGCAATGTACGAGGGGTATGTTCCCAGAACGCTCGAGAGGTAGCTTCCTAGCCCTTTAATTGAGCTGACATCGGAGCTGACATCGCTAACAATGTTCCGGCCTTGGACTCTTGAAGGTTTCCGGTCTGTCAATGAAGCTCGAGGTGTAATCATAGGATGAGAAGGGACTGCGACAGCTGCTGGGGCAGGTGCTGGAACTGCGAAGACCGCAGGCAAGAGTGCCAAAAGCGAGATTGATAGTGAAGAGATCATCTTGACGGGATCCTGAGCTCTGTTTGCGCTGGTAAGGGAGAGCTCAGCGAATGTGAAAACTTCAACGCGATTGAGCTCCAAACTGTAGCTTAGAAGTGGGTAACTTGGAAGGAAGAACCAGAAAG
Organism: Bryoglossum gracile; assembly: GCA_037952635.1. Lineage (NCBI taxonomy): Eukaryota > Fungi > Ascomycota > Leotiomycetes > Helotiales > Bryoglossaceae > Bryoglossum > Bryoglossum gracile. Next base: position 31,943 of record JAPZPB010000062.1, on the reverse strand, counting down.
GCGGAAGAAAGGTAGATAAGTATGATCAGACACTTCCTTACCTTACTTACTTACCTACAAGGTCGCGTGTACAAAGGATGATGTTATTTGTTCCAGAGGCTCAATTTCCAAGGCGTAGAATGTTGCTTGTTTGAGCTTATTTACCCAGACGTCATTGCGCAGTCCCGTCTCTTGGCACCAACATCAACCCCGACTCACAACGAGGTACGAAGTACGTACAGCTGAAACGAAGTAAACAATCACGCCTGTGCGCTTTTGGGTGGCTGAGACCGACTTAATTAAATGCCACTTCCAAGATTTGCTTCCCAGACTCGAGCATCTTCGCGTTGTCACGAATCGGGTCTGCTAGAGATGGAACTGGTTGCCATCACGACCCCCTGCGGGAGTGGGATTGAGACCAAGGTTTTGAGCAGATCTAACTTTTGTAATGCAGGTACCAACACAGCAAAGAGTCATCACGTGCGGAGAATGGAAATGATCTCAAGGTAATCTTACTTTGTACCTTTTCATCTTTTTTGCACTCAAGATCTCGTTTGCTATTGGATGGGTATATAAGGGAGAACGGGGTGGGGATTGAACATTCAGGAAATCGGCCCACGATACAAGAGGGGGGGGGTATATTAGACCAAGTTTTGTCGTGAGGTACTTGATAGAGGACTCTGACCTTGGTCAGAACCTATCCATGGCATAACTCTCCGGAGCCTCACAAATCTATACCAAATCTTGAATAGCCAAAAACTTTGGGTTACCAGCCTTATCTTATAATCGAGTCGAGATGAATATTCGAAAGACCTTGGATATTTAAGAAAAGGCTGATAACGAAAATAAGTTGAGCATTCGCAGTTTAACTGGGATTTAATAGGAGGCTAATGTCCGCAGCGGAATGGTGCATGATTTTACATTATTCGACTTTATAACAGGTGTGCTGGGAATGGGGAATCGCATGTTCGACTGAGGTGAGTAAGACCATGCTGCTCGCACCTCATTCTGGCACGGTATATCCGACAATCCTGCAGGTCTTGAGAGTGACAGGAAAGATGTGAAGGAATAATAGCAGTGGGGCCTAGAGCTTGTTGCCCATTCCCCTTCTATTAAATACACTGGTTCGGCTTCTACATCGGAAAATTGTTCACGATTGTGAAACAATGCGTGATCAGGGTGTGAAGATACTTACTAAACATTCTCATTATCATTATCATTATCATCCCCATTAAACTATAACCTCCCCCGCAAAGTCCTTCTCCTCACAAGACAAGTATCATTGCCCCACCAGCCATAACTCCTATAGGCCCCACAGCCCCAAACCAAACCCCCGTTGGAGCCGCACCAGCTGTGCTGCTCGAGGTCGATTTCACCTGGCTAGTAATAGCAGCATTTGTCGCTGTGCCCGAGGTGGAACCAGTCTTCGTCGTGCTACTGCGCGTCGAAGCAACACTCTTCGTAGTCGCTGCTGTTGCCGCCCCCGTAATAGCTCCTGGTCCCTGGACCCCGCTTGGTGTATAATACAAACTAATCGCCGTCCGACTCGGATACAAATCCGTCATCACTGTATCACTTCCTGTCGGCGCAACGCCATCACTCAGACTCGAGAAGATAGCCGCGAAGCTAGCAGTTGGAGTCTCGGTACAGAGCTCGTTGCTGGCGGAGGAGAGGATGGATGTGAATTCGGAGACGATCTGGGGAGAGCGGGCGCCGTGGACGTAGTCGCAGTCGAGGCAGCCAACCCAGTCGGCGAAGAAGGAGCCGCCGCACATACATTCGGCGTGAGCGAGGAGGGCGAGTGGTGCGGTGCCGTTGGGGGCACATTCGTTTTGGATGTTTATGATTGATTGGCAGGGTGGGACGACGGGGGAGGTTGTGTTGGGAAAGCAGACTTCCTGTACTGGGAGGTGTTAGAGGATATCACCGCGGGGTAGTGAGTAGGAATCAAATCTCGGAACTCTTTGAGATTTCCAGACGACTTGGATAATGAAATTGATCAACCAAAGCCAATTGGCAAGCAATAATTACTTGGATTCTTGACTTCCCAACGTGCTCGGTTCCGAACAGAGTAAAGTTATGGCGTCTTACAGTAGTCTTCCTCCGGATTAGTTTGTCTCCCAGCAAGTACGTCTAGAATTGACGCCGAGACCGAGGTCGCGAGGAGAAGGATGCTGGTGACACGCATTTTGACAGAAAGTTGACAGAAATTTGAAGAGATTCGCGCAATAGATTGAGAGCAGGAGAACGGCAATTTAAGCAAGGAAAATGGGGACCGGATACAACGCTATATCTCGAGCTTAATCTCAGGCAGCATCGCCATTACTCTCCGGATGAATTAAAGATCGTTAGTTTGCGGTGCTGTGCCACTTTCCTACTTTCAGGCATCGGTGATAATTCCTGATACGATGGGTTTCGGAGCTCAGCATACTCGCACTGCTGCCCATATCTGTGCGAAGGTAATACGAGACTTATTGGAGATGAAAATGTGGTGCTCGTGCTTGGAAATGTCATCGTAAAGCAGAGTTGGATGATGAGGTTGAGAGAAATGTTCGTGGCAATGCGGAGGAGGCTTTTTAGGTATGTCATCCAGAATCCCTGCTAGAGCTAGGCCGTCCCGCTAGAAATATTGTAGGGAGACACACCACGGACAATGTCCTCAGGTGTGAACTTCAACCTTTAATCTCTTGAAGAGCTTTCGCTTTTGGAAAGAATGTTCTTTGATTTCCTTCATTGCTTCAGCTTCTTGCCTGTAAGTGAGTATAGAAAGGTGAAATATGTAGATTTGCCACGTGACCTCCGCTAAAACTCGCCTCGACATTCTCAGTAGCAACGCTTCCGACGACAAACCTAGCAGCTCACCTAAACCCCATCACTAAGCTCGCTTGGACAGTCTGTCTCTTTCTACACGCCGTTAGTCTTCGAGATGAGTGTCCAAGCCCGGGCTGTGACGACCTCAGCCGTCTCACAATCCTCACCAAAACCCACTCTCCTCTGTCTCCACGGCGGTGGAACTAACGCCAACATCTTTAACATGCAAACCATCCGCCTGCAACTAGTCCTCCCAGGATTCTCTTTCATCTTCCTCGATGCTCCCTTCCCAGCCCCGCCTGGACCAGGCGTCCTCCCATTCTTTGAAGGCTGTGACCCTTTCTACCGCTGGGGGAAAGCAGACTACCCAGGAATGCCAGAAGAAACGAGGAGCTTAATTCAAAGGACGGTGGAGCAATGTGAGGGTGAGGTTGTGGGTGTGTTGGGTTTTAGTCAGGGTGCGAGGTTGGCGTCGGGGTTGTTGTTCGAGCAGGAGGAGGACGCGAGGCAAGGTAAGGCAAATGGGATGGGCTTGGATGGGGCGAGGACAAGGTTTAGATTCGGAGTCTTTCTAAATGGCACGAGTCCACCAATGGCAGCTGCTTTGTCGGATAAAGAATCAACGGGGGAGAGGCAGTTGATTAGGACGCCAAGTTTGCATGTTGTGGGGAAAGAGGATCCGTGGAGAGAACAGGGTAGGAAGTTGTGGAGGGAGTTTTTTGATGGGGAGACGGCGCAGAAGGTAGAGTTTGAGATCGGACATCGACTGCCGACGAAGCAGGAGGATACGGGGAGGATTGGGCAGGAGATCTTGAGGCTGTGGGAGGAGACGAGGGAGGTGGACTTTAAGGAAGTAGTAGAGTGAGTGTTAAAGGGGTGGTTGGTGGGTTCAGGGATAGAGGTGAATAGATGGTAGATGGTGGTTTGGGAGACATGAGTGATAGGACGCGGTGAGGGGCAAGATTGTTAGCGAGCGTTATTGTATAGACCTTTAGATTTTATAGGAACGAATATTTAAGTTGAGCAAGCCAACAAACTCCATAAGACGTCAAAAATGAACTTTTGTTCACACAACAAGCGAAACTTTCTCCTCTACGCAGCCCCGAGCTTCACTCCACCATCGCTTTTCCTTGCCCGTATATCTACCGAAATAAGCTGATGTTGAATCAACCAGCACATGAGTGTTTCAGGGCTCATCCGTTGTGCAGGCGATTCTTCAACAATACATTTCCAGCCTCTATTCCAATACTTCTTTACGACATACAATTATTATAAACATATTCTTCCTAATTCTATCTTGCTATTTTTGGCGACCTCGCGTTCTTTTTCTACCTGCTGCCAGAATTTGGAAACGCCTGCAAGTAAAAATCTTCTGCTTCCTCAACAAACTTACTGGCTAACCCTTCAGGTCTGCCATAATGAGAACTGTGGCAAGAGCCAGTCACATACAGTTATTCGTTAAAAACTTTGAATATTTCCCCCGCTTCCTTAGGTTTCGCTGCATGCGAAAAAGTATAACGAAGGCAGTCTCATCCTAGTGCCAGACTCCTGGCCGCTGAGATTCCAATCTGCCTTGAGCTTCTCCTCGATGTGCAAGAAAACTTCACTGGCCACGGAAAGTACGATGCACATTTAGCTCTTTTGCAACGTGCAAAAAGCGTCGTTAGTGAGCGAATGTCTTCGGGATTGAAGAGGCAACGGGTTCCAAATCAACAACTGAACGCCTTGAATGTATTTCCAAAATCTGTACAACAGCAATAAATTAATCTTCTTTTTGCATCAGAATCAAACTTGTTTTTTGGTATTTCTAGAAACCCGTCAAAATGCCTCTTGTTAAAATAGACCGGATCAAATATACCCACAATGTTAGGGTATCGGGAATATCGCAGAGGTGTACAAGGGGTCATGTTGGAGAAATTCAATAGTCCTCCAAAAGATCGGTACGTCTTCTCCATGTCTCTATGCCGCCCACCTTCCTCTCATCCCTATAATTTCACCTCTCAGCGAATTTTGTACCGGCATTTCCGGCCTCACAGCTGCCAAAGAACCACCCAATACGAGCCCTACGAGATCATTTACGAAGACGTTAGACTCGGCTTTGAACGCGTGAAAAAATTAATCGTTATGCCGAATTAAACAAGCAGCTAGAAGCGGAGTGCGAGATCAATGGGACGGGTCTGATAATTTCGTGTGTCGAGAACACAAAGGAGGATTGGAGCTTTGGGATGGGGATGGCACAGTCCGTGTAGGGCGATTTCGAGAGGGAAAAAGGTAAGGAGGTTTAGCATTGACGGTATTGTCCAGGCTCGTTATTGCGAGAGAGTAATTTCTGGGGGGTGTTAGACCGCGCAAGATGACAAAACGATAGATGATATAGAGAGAATACTTACAGCTCAGCCAATTTCTTTCCGAGCACCCCAAAAACCCCTCCCATAACTAACTAAGATCTCCTCTCCCTTCTTCACCCCCTTCCCTTTCCCACTCTTCCCATCTGGTAACACAAAGACGCCCATTCCTCTCTCTTTCCTCCTCTCGTCCCAGATCTCCTTGAATTCTGCATTAGGCTTGTCGGCAACACCTCTGTAATCATTAATGAATCTTGCTTCGGTCCCACGAGTCGCGGCATCGATACCAATGCCGAGCTCCCGATCCAGTGAGAGATCGTAGTTAGAGGAGGCGTGGGGATCTTTTGTTTTGGGGACAGCCAGGTCTGTGTCCGAAGAACAGTTGGATGAAGCGTGGGTTTCGCCCAGATACTGGAGTATGAATGTTCCGGGCTTTAGGTCTTTAGCCGCCATGAGCCCACATTGTTCGAATGCGGGGTGGGAGGAGGTTGTAATGGGGGTGATTTTCACCAAGGGACATGGTCCTTTTGGGGTATTCGCTGGGACAGAGACGGCATCTTTTGGCTTCGTACGAAGAGAGGCGAGGTGATTTGCTTGCAGAGCTTTGGAGTAGAGAGGTGCTGTAAGATATGGGATGCCTGAAGGCCAGTTCTTGGGGAGTGATTCTGGCATCTTGAACTTTACAATCGAAATATAAGCCTGGGAGATTCAACTCCATGCCCACATCCCACTTTGCTTGAATTGTGCACTGAATTCTCTTCAAAGTTAAATGTTTGAAAGATGAAGCTGGCGATGTGCTGGACCCAAGGCTGGAAACTTCACCACCTCGATGATTCCAGAGGTGTAACTCTCGCCTGATCGTCACCTCGTTAGATTTCAAAGTTCAACTCAGCTGCACTGGCAGCCCATCTTTTTAGGGACAGGAAATGATGAATGAATTCAGACTTCAGATGAGAGAAGACATGAAGCGATTCACAAAACCTTCACCCTGTTGCCAAGCCTTTACCGAGAGAGTTCATAATCCCTGTTTCGTCAGCCACTGACGAAGCCACTTACAACTGCGGGGTGCTGGGTACTGTGCAGTACAGACGGTACATCTTTTCTCCATGTCAGAGCCTCAGACCTGGCCACATGCGTAAATCATTATAATGAATAGGAAAGAGTCAACTTCTATTGGTTCTAAAACTACATGTAAGATTACCAAAACCTGTTGCAGGTAGAATACCTCAACCTGTGACGCCATCCTTTATTCTGCCCTCTCCCCTCTCTGCTCTGCGTTCCACAGCCAAGCCAGCTGCCAGCAGGCATTATGTACCTACGCATACGTAGCACCTGGTGTTGACAGGCAGAGCGGAAACTACAATCGCATGTCCTAAAGACCGCATTCTTTGAAGGCTGTGAGGTCATCGTGGTCATGTCGCCTGCAGCCTTCAGCGACAGGTCTTGCTGCATTATAAATGAGCCACACTTCCCCCATCATAACAGCGTTCCTCTCCCGACAATTCGAAAAAGAGTGAAGCTATCTTGAAGGATAACTCTGTCTATATCTATCGCTGCCGAAAGAAGTTGCCGAATAACGGGTACGTCATCGCAACCTCCTACCTCATATCAGCCAACCTGCAACAACATCAATACAACAGCCACTTACAGACTGCTAAGCATAAAACACTCAACTCGAACAATCTAGAAATCAACATCTCCCTTTTACCTCTAATAAACATCAAAATGCCCTCCCTAATCGACTCCCTCTCCTCCTTGGTCTCCTCTATCTTCAGTACCATCTACTCGCTCTTCGCCTCCGTCCTCGCCGTCATCGAGTCTCTCTTCAGCACCATCTTTGGCGTGATCGGTACGGCATTGGAGACTTTGGGTACGATGATTAGCGGGCTGGCGCAGACGTTCGGTGCTGTGCTTGAATTTTTGATGGGTGAGTTTTCGCGCTTTCTGTGTTGTGACGGAGGGGAATGGTCTAATGTGTGAGGATGTAGCAAATATTGTGGTCATTGGGGTCATGGCTGTGGGATTCATTGGATATGGCATGTATGCGCAGCGAAATAGCGGTGCTGCGACCAGGAAGAAGATCAACTGAGGCTAAGGCGTGTTGAAAGCCGAGGTGGAGCGCAAGTCCTGATTGGAGGTTTCCCGGCGGTATATTTTGGCATGGGATTGGGGAATGATGCTTGGTTTTCGGGTTGGAAACTTGGAAAGGAAGGGGAATGAACGGATTGTCAGGTAGATAGCTCTAGCACGAATGAACTTCCATAGAATTATTGATTTGCCTTGGGAGAAGTGCATGTGCCATGTGATTTTCGCCTTTGGTGAGAGCGGGTGGCTCGACTTGGAGATGTTTGCATATTTGCATTTGAGCTAAGTTGATATTCCGACTAAGTTACATCATCTATACTGATTCTATGCTGATAAACAGTTGATTTTGTAATTCTCTTTGGCCGTACTGTTCCCCTTGAGCACGGCTTCTCAAGGGATAATTATTTCTATTACTGTTAAGCAGAATGCTCAGATGAACGTAGAACTCCTGGCTTATATTTAAGGTCGCTTCCATCCCACTAGCGCTGAGCCATCCGATGGATGATCTGTTGCTTGCTTTTCGCAAATGGAACAATAATAGAAATCATACCTTTAAGCCCTCGATCGGACAGCAGCATGGAGCAGGAGGTCACTGAGCCTAGGAGCAGAGGATTGGAGCCTGACCCTCGATTTCTACAGCAGAGTATCAAAGGGCTTGTTACAAGTAGCAGATTGGAAATATATAATAAAATAGCATATTGGTGCGACTCGCGGCAACGGGAGTGGCACGAGCGGATGAATGAATGAGCCGAAAAACAGTAATATGGTCATGCCTTACTTGGTATTTTAGCAGTCCATGAAGCTCCAGAGACATGGTTTGTTGTAAGTCGCAGAAGTGGACAAGAATAGGAGATGGTGTTTTTGAGGTGGGTTTGAGTAGGAAACAGGAACGCTGACAGGAATACATGGATGCGTGAGCCTCATCCGCCGTCACACTACTCCTGGTCCAACTCCCAAACCCTCCAGCGCATGCCTTTTGTTGCAAATCGCAATCTCGAGTACAAGAATAGAGCACGGAAAATAGCCAGCCAGTTCCCCAATGGTTGCATCGGTAAATCTTCCTCGACATCTCAAACATAGGGGTCGGTCCACAGAGGGAGGCTGTGCAAACCCCATTTATTTTTGAGAATAGAGCATCTTGAACTCTCCAGGTAATTTCCAAAAACTGGGAAGGAGGTAAGGATATCGTTATCCCGATAGGCGGACTGTTTTCTTTGAAAATCTGCAAATCTGCCTTTCAATCTACACGCTACCTTAGAAGTCCACTTTAACAGCATTTCGGCCCGGTAATAAGTTCAAAATCTTGCGCTAGATAGGGAGTTCCAAATGACAAAATCAGACGACGGCGAAGATAGCCCAAAGTATGGTTGCATTAACATTTGAAGGACCCGAGTCAGTGACTAAATCAGAGGCAGAGGACCTGAAGGACTACTTCTAAATGCTCCTTTGATGCAAAGGAGAACAGGGTGACAGCAGCAAGTGGCAACAAGAGATATACGTTTCTGGTCTTTCTTCAGGCTAAGTCGTCCAGTCGTCGTTGGCGGGCACCTAGGTACAGTAGTACCGGCAATTTGTGCAACCAAGACCTGTTGAGACCTCCTCAATTCGGTACTTCGTCCTGGCCATACCGAGCATCGTTAATCCAACAATTGTTGACTTAGCTAGGTGGATATTTCGGATCCTACAGTAACGGCGACACTGGATCCTCTTCTCTTTGCAAATTAGTGACGTTTCCATTAATAGTGTTTTCAAGAGTTCCTCAACTCCTTGAGAATGGCGCCCGGCGACGAAGGTCATGTGACAATTGAGGGATTTTGGCCATTCGCTGGATGAGAGGGAAAGTCCTTTCCTGGCGGTGAGAACCTTAATGTGTGAAATTTGAAGCGTGGGGATCTCGTTGCAGTAGCTCAAGCTGCAAGCAATTCGAGCTATGTACTGTTTCCTTATCCCTATCCTCTCGATGTGCCCTGTCCGCCAATCGAGGACAGTGACTCTGGTCAGAAGGGTGATTGTGGGGGTGAACTTCGTCCTCTTTAAATCCATCTCTGGTTGTGTTTATCTTTGGATCTGTCTCCCTCATTACAGCACTGTACAGTACATGAGGACCCTCACTCGCGATCAAGTGCCTTTCTAGCCTTGGCTTTTCCGCTGCATGCCTCTCGGTGTTGTAGTTGTCTGCCGTAGAAGTGTATTGGAAGGTCATGTTTCTTATTTTGGCGGATGCCGCGATTGTACTTGAATTAGCAGTAGGCACCACGGTCCAGATGGCTGGGACCGTTCAGGAATTCAAATTGCAATACGAAGGTAGCAGCCGTGGTGAAACATTACCGTGGCTGTAATGTTCGGATGACGATGTTGCTGGACATGAAAGCCGATGACACTACCCTTCGTACAGTACTGTATTGTGCTACTGTACTGTACGTTATGTCAGAGTGTAAGAAACATGAGATCCGTTTCATTCTCGCGCATTTTCTCAACCGGCGGGAATAGAGTGCAGATGATCATAGCGAGCGTCCAGCTGGGCTTTTGGAAGGTCTGTGAATCCTGAATTGGGGCTATGGCATCCAATCGTTTTTCGTGAGGCCAACGGCGAGTTGTAGAGGAGAGAGAAGAAATCGGCCGCAGCATCAGCGTCTGACCAAGAGCAAAAGTCCTTGGTGGCTTCGTGGGGTAAAACTTCAATTGGAGATTAGCGAACGGTTAGCCGACCAGCTAGCCTTCTTCATGTCTGCGTCTCTCTCTGTCTTGATTGCCCTTCGTAATGGCAATAGCAAGCGATACGGAGGTACTGATAAAGGATTCGGCCGGGCCCTTGACATCTTGACATCTTGACATCTCTGCTCTCCTTGCAAGTCCGAATTCTGGATCTCCCCTAGGTTTTTGCTGGCGGTGCACAGTGCACGCTGAATGCCGCTGCGGAGGATGCGTATTTCCTTATTGTTGTCTTTGATGCAGCCAGCACTCAAAGGAGCGTTGGCCAACGAAGCTAACCATGCATGCTACACGATCTTTTCATGAGCCTTCTCGAGACTTGAAGATTGCAATCACAGTCCTCAGGGAAGGTCGAAACTTGGGAGGACGTTTCTATGCGCGCCTATGAAAGCAATTGGGGTTCTTTGCATGCGGGCCACTCGATTTCGTGGGACGATTTGACGACAGAGGCGGTCTCGTTGTTAGCTACCTCACCTCCACTGAAGCCAGCTCCATTTTTCCGAGTGAATCCAGGAGCCCTACAGTATTGTAGCTCGACTAATCTAGGAACCCGAGTATGGATGGTACAGTATCAGGAAAACTTAGAGCTGAAGCCTGTGTGGGGTATAGTTTGGTGCGAGTGCTCCCCGTGCTCCCCCCTGTGACACAGCGCCTACACCGTCAAGAGGAGCAAATCATTCTCGATGAAAGGAGAACAAGAACCGGTTTGTCGCAAGGAATCGTGTCAGAAATTAAGAGTTATCATTTGGACATCACAAGGCGGTAATTGATCGGGAGGGGGATCGGGGCTGATGTCTCCACGAAGGTAGCCGATGGGGAATAATTTTGAGATGGAGGGGTTGTGGAATAGCGATTTTGGAATCCTGATATCAGAGGTACAGCACAGTACAGTACTTGAATACTACATCATATTAATTGATTACAGCAAGTTGAAGAGCTCAACAGCAAGTCAGTGATTCATGGTAGAGTGTTGTTTTGAGAGAATTTCCAGCTCTTCCAAGACCCCTGGGATATTCATAAGCTATTTAATAGCTTTGTATTGGTATATACACCTGGAAGACTCCGTACGAAGTACAGAGGTACAGCACAAGTCGTCAACAGGGACTCACCAGCATGTCACTTATTCATTACTCAGCAGCTTTAATTTAAGCCTTCTAACTTTTGGCACGGGGAAAGGTCAGATTGAGATGAAGAGAATTCCAAGAAGAGGCTTTTCCTTCTTCCAAAATCTCTGCAAATATACTTACTCGGCACCACAGGTGCTGCCAACAGCTGCCACCCTCAACCCACGCACGCCAACTCGCCCAACTCGCCCATCTCTGGGTCCGGTCTCTGCGATTGACGCCCCGACTGTAGGGTGTGAGCCGGGTTCTACAGTAAATCAGATCTCTGATGCTCGGCGACCGATGCTCGACTACTGCACAGTACAGTAGTTGTGGACTTGTACATGAGATTGTGTGGAATCTGTGTGAGACCTGAATCAAGTGTCAGTGGACCAACCATGCCTCTTCCATGGAGAAGAGAAGCAGACCGCTGGTCGGTGGCTGCTGCAAGCTGCAACTATTTTTACTACTGTACTGCGGTTTCTGCAACTCCTCTCATCGTCCGTCCCGCTACTGTACTGTATTGTGCTGTACTGTCCCACCAGACTGTGCCTTATTAGTTGGTCTTCTCGACTGTCATTCCAATTCCCCCCTCTCTCCGCGTTTCTTGCCCCTCGTCGGCTTGTTGGCTGCACAGCACTGCATCAGACGCGCGACGAACGGGGAGACTGCCAAGATATACGCCGAAGATATTGATATTACTCTATTGCCTTTGCCAACAAGCTCCTCTCTTGGTTATTTTGCGCAGCAGAGGCCTCCACGGCCAACCACTTTTCTCTGCTCTCCCCCCTCCAACCGGCCTGTCTATCTATTGTACGCAAAACAATGCAATACCGTACTGTACGTATTACGCACCGCACCGTACCGCACCGCACTACTACACCGCACTGCACCATAGTTACAGTACAGTACTGCACTGTACTTGCGAGTTGTGCTCACACTTACTCGCTTTTGTACTTTCGTACCCTCGCGTCGTGCTGGCTCCCCTACTCTCGCTTCCCACGCTCCCAACACCCCTGCTTCATTCATACCCGCACGCCCCATACTCGATACTGTACAGTACCAGCTCAGTTCGTCCACCAGAACCACCCAGAGCCACCCAAAAGCCACCCAAAAGCCACCCAACGCCATCCAAACTCGCCCTCGGCCACCTCTCTCGCTCACTCTCACTCTCTCACTCTCTCTCTCCCTCCACTCACTACAGACAAAGCTTCCTGCTTTGCCCTACTGTACCTTGGTACTTCCGCACCTAATCGTCGCTATTTCTCCCGCTGTCCCATCCCGGCCACCGTATTTGCCGTATAATTCAGAACCGTCGCCCACTTTGTTCTCTCTCACAGCTTCTCTTTCACAACAAAAAAACAAAGGGAATTCCCTCCTATTTTGGTCGCCCACATCGGCAGTCGGTGTCCCGCTGCTTCAGCCGGCGCCGTTACGGTGCAAGGCTTCGCTCAGATCCTCTCCACTCTCCCCTCTCTTCTCTCTCCTAAGCATTTCTCGGGCGTTGGAACCTTCGAATTTGGAGTAATTGGCATAAATATACCACGGCTACGGCGTTCATAACCTATATAACATACCCTTCCTATATTATTTTTATCACTTTTGCGACTCAGTTGTTCGACCTGCAGTCCTTTGTGGGCTGCCAACAAACCCAAAGCCTTATTCATCTTGAAGGTGCTTCAATTCTTTTGAAAGACCGTGTCGACCGTCCAGGTCGTCCGGCACCTCCCCACCTCCCACCCACCCTCATCAACATTACAGACGAAGCCCAAGATGTTGATCAAAGGCGAAAAGTATGCCTGCGAGGCCTGTGTCAGAGGCCATCGAGTGAGCAACTGCCAGCACTCTGACCGCCCGTTGCAGCATATCAATAAAAAGGTATGCCAGGTTTCCCAAGTTTTCAGCACCAGCTAATACTCTCTTCTAGGGACGTCCTGTCTCGCAATGTACTCATTGTCGAACCCTCCGTAAATCTCGTTCTGCACATGTCAGATGTGACTGTGGCGGCGAGAAATCACACTCGAAGGGTGCTTGTACACAAGAAAATGATACACAGGGTGAGCTTTTCAAGAGATATGTAAGGCGTCACAACAGCAGTTTCTGATCATTAATCTAGCGGACAACTGCTGTTGCAGCCATGGAGGCCGTTGCTCCTGTGCTCTGAAGAAGGAACATCTCGACCCCGTTCCCGAGTCCGACTCGGACGAAGCTTCCTCTTCTTCGGCCCCGAGCAACGACAAACGCAGCAGGCCCCGAGCTCTTACGGCCCAATCTGAGGGTGGCTTAACTATATTCACTAACGGACACCATAAGCCGGTCCACAAGCACAATAAGATGGCTCACAAATGTGGTTTGCCATACGTTGTACCAAGAGCCAACACGATTCATGGCCCTTCCCCATCTGGCTTGGCCAATAGATCCGTTGACAATCTGCCACATACCAGCACCATCGATGCATTGCATAGCGATTCTCACATCAAGGACTCGATGGTTAGCGCTCAGCAGGAGCAGCGTATGGTGAAATCTGAGCATGGGTCACCGTTCTTGAGCCCCACATCCAACCTCGATCAATTGAATGGTCTCCTGCCTCCTTTGGACTTCTCCAATATTCCAGGAGATTGCAACTTTTTGCAGAATTTGGATAATTTCTCTAGCTTCCCTGACAATGAGCCACCAATCTTTTCAGCAGGGCTCAGCTCAGCCTCAATTGATTGGTCCCATTACGATGGGCTGGACTTTAACAACGAGAACTTTGCGGCTTCTTCATACAGCCAAGCGCCGTCTTTCACTGGCTTCGATTTCAGCAGCATAGATCAGCCCGCTCTCACCACAACGTCCACCTCAGGTGAGATTTCGGAAGTTGAAGACTTCTCGCAGCTTGAAAATGGGGCTCGGCCGGCAATGATAAATAACCAATATGGTTCGGAATTTGACAACTCAGAATTCGGTGGTGATATTGATGGTTACCGTCTCAGCACGGCATCTTCATACATTGGAATACCACAAGCACAAATGCTTGCCAACTCCAATATTGATTCGCTTGATATGGATTCATTTTTGAAAGGAGTTCAGACAGCTGGCTTTAACAATGGGCTTTCCAACTATGAGAGTGGCAAGCAAGCTCCAACGTCGTCTCCCTTCAATGATAATACAAACTTCGGGCTCCTTCCTACCGAAGATGACACAGATTCGTTCTGGATAAACAACTACTCATCGAACAGTATTGCGGTCAACAACGGTCACAGTGACATACCAGACGACAATGTTTGGGGACAATAACACACGGGGAAAGGCAGCAGGCCTTCGACGAATGATTCTCTCTTTGGATATATCCGCCGACGACTCGATGATTTCTTCGTTACAGCATGAAAGGATTGAGAACTACTCCGGCATAGCGGGTTTTGGGATGGTGAGATTATGTTCATAGAATTTCAATGTTATATATTGAACCATACGATACATACGGTACTTGTGTTAACCCTCGGACTTGTTTCTGGCTTGCTATCTTGTGGCCTTGGTCGTCCTTTGGTGGCTTTCTTCATTTATGTTGCCAAGTCTGCTGGATGCGAAACTGATTCCTTTTCATCTCACTAGAGAGCTTTGCCTATACCTTGTTCGCAACAATGCCACGCGACAGCTGGCTATCAGCGACTTTAAATGATCTGGAAGATATCAGGTGATGGTTATGACAGTAATCCTCTCCTATCCTCTCTTATCCTCCAGCCATACGAATGCAGGGTAGGAAAGGGGGATTCACCGCCCCACAATCTAGTCATCTCGTTCCCCTCACGCCATTAAAATTAAAAGAAATTCGACAAATTGGAAAGCAGGAAGGAAAGGCTTTCCCTCCTTGAGACATAGAGTTGCAGTGCCTGTGTAGTATTCTTAGGCCAAAGTTTATATTCCACGATTAAGCATAACCAGCATAAGTCAGGAGATCACAGGAGCCGGCTTGAGGTGAGGTGCGAGTCGCAGACAGGACAGAACAGGGCAAGACAAGACCAGGTGCAGCTTGAACCCGGTCTCCGTTTTTGCAGCGATGGCGATGCCGACGACTGCCGGGAGCTGGTTTGGTCTCGTCAGTTATGTGCCGACGCTTTCGTGTATTTCCTGGCCAGATGACATGCATGCGCTGCTCTCGCCATGCTGGAGATGCGGGTTTCATTGGAATATTTCCCCGAGACCCAATGGCGAGGCGCGGAGGACCCTCTTTGCTTCCTGGCTGCTCGCCAAGATTGAGGATCGGGGAAAGTGATGGAGGTGGAGGTGGAGGTGGAGGAGATCGCGGCTTGGGGGTGTTCGAAACGCTGAAACCGCGAAACAGGACAGGCCAGGCCAGGCTTTGAGAAACATTTGGAAAGGAACGGAAAAAGCTTGCCCCGTTGAAATCTCCCGCTCCAGGTTGGTTCTCTTGAAACGGTTTGATTGATGTTCGCCAGTGCGGCCTTGCAATCATTTGGTTCAATTCCAATTGCTGGCAGGACTGCTCTTGCACACAGCTCGAGCAGCAGTTGGGTTTTCCTGCGCTTGCAACGGGGAATCAATATCATACATCAGTACCGTACAGTGAGAATGGAACCAGAGTGATTTCTTGTCGTCTTGGCATTGTGAGGGGTGCGAGGGGTGAGGTGAGGGTTGAGGGTGAGGATGAGGGGTGAGGGGAAACGACTCGGAGAAATGTGAGGCCCACTGGGAGGTGGAAGTATGCTTGCGACGGTACGCTGTTGCATCCGCTGGTTCGCCAGCGGGTGGCTCGCCAGGGAGATTTTATCAAAATGGATTTACGGCGCATGATGCCCTCCCATCCTCCCATCCAGCGCTCGCCGTGATGCAAAAAGCGAGAGCTCAGAGCACGCTGCCCTGCCCTGCCCGCCCTGCCCGCCCTGCCCTGCCCTGCTCGCAGAGGACACCGCAAGACCTGACGGAAGATCCATCTTCTTCTTCCGGAAGAACAGGCTGAGCACGAGTATTGGGAAGATGCGATTTGCAATCTGCAATCTGCAATCTGCAATCTGCAATCTACAGAATGAAAAAAATATGCAAAATGGGCGTGGTGGGCAGCGGAAAATGCAAGCTGATAAAGTGCACTATTCAGATTTAGGCTCATGCTCATGCCGCTCATGGCGCAGTGCGTGCGGCCCAACCGACTCCGGCCTTAATCCTCATCACGATCATTCATGCTTCCCATGCTTCTCATGCCTCTCTCATGCCTCCCTCATGCCTCCCTCATGCCTTTGTTAGCATTGTGGACGGGGCATGAAGCAGCGACTGACGGTATGTACAAGTAGGCCGTCCATCACCGGCCTGCCCAATAGGCCGTGAGATGAGATGAAAACGGGCTTGGCTTCGAGATCTACCCGAACAGAGATGCATAAGATAGCAATAACGAGGTTACATACAATCCTCATAGCGGGGGATCAATACGGGCCTAAAAACAGCTCTTGATGCCAGTTGGGAATGCCGAATGCGGTTTGGCTTTGGCGAAATCGGGAGGCAGTGTGCTGATGTAGCGTAGGCATGCTGGTGCTGGATGTGAGCCATTGACAACGTTGTATGGATAAGTCGAGTCTCTGACTTTTAAAAGGATATAATATCTTCCGCGAGGCCTCCCCGTGATCGAGTTCCGTGATACTTGACTTACAGGCAGAGTTCCCCAGAGCCCCCGCCTGACCTCTGCCACGCCTTTGTATATTATATTACCTGTACTTCATCGCTCAACCCCCATCCCCCACCTACGATCTCTGTAGGTGGGTTCCGGATTCTGGCTCCTGGATCTTGAAGAAGCGAAGACGTTGAAATTGAGAGAGTCTGGATTTCCCGGTGTATGCCTGCTGCCGGATTCGATACTTACTTCGTTAGCTACTGTATCGGACACTGACTCACTCGCTCGCTCCATATCTACATGTTTCCTGTCTCTGCCTCTCCCGGCCAGATACGTACAAAGAAAGGCGAGAAACGAGGAATCGGAGCAACGTCTACAGCAACCCGCATCCTCTTAACGACCGGAGAGCGAGCGAGCCCATTTCCAATTGGCGGGAGTCTTGCCGACCGAAGGGGTTTACTACTGTACTCTACTACTTCACCACCGGTTGTGAAAGAGAAGCCGGGACGCTTATTAAAGGACTTACCCCGTAATACCTACTTACCTACACCTACCTACCTACCTACCTACCTACGGAGGTACGCTTCTCTCTTCGGATTGCCTTGTCTGTGTTGCCAATCAATCAATAACCACCAATTCACCAGTTCCAGTACTTCCTAGGAGGCTTCTTTGTGTGCAGCAAGGAACTGTCTCTTAGACGGTACCTCCCTCCCGCATCACCCTCTGTTGTACAACTTACAACTCACAACTCTGTTGTGTCGACAGTCACTCACACCGAAGACTTGAGCTCCCCTTTGCTGTACGGAAGTGCCTTAGTGCCTTAGTGCCTTAGTGCCTTAGTCCCGTCGCTCCGCATCGGGTTGGACGGCCCCACTGGCCTGAGCCTCGGATTTATTAGCCAACCACGCCCCCGGCCCCCTGTGCTTCTCTTTCTGCCTGGCGTTTTCAGGCCACCAACCCGACCAAACAACCTTGGAATTGCGCTTTCACCTTTTCTCCCCGACTGGTTCCCGCATTATCTTTTTCCCGACCTTGCATACCAAACACCCGCCCCTACCCATACAATACAGCCCTGTTACCTTTGCCCAGAAAGCCATACCATCCATCCATCTGCGGTCCTGCACTGCGCTGCACAGGAACCTTCAATAAACAACAAGGGCCGCTCAGTCCAAACCGAATTCACCTGTGCCGTCAACCAGGCACAGTACAGCACAGACAGTACGAAGTACTGATACTACTGAAGCTACAGTACTGTACTATAGCTATCCTTCGCGCACTCTCCACTCTCCAGTCTCCAATCTCCAATCTCCAATCTCCAATCTCCAATCTCCAGTCTCCATCCAGTTATTGACATCACCGACTATTGCAACCCAAGTAAGTTCCCACGGCCTGAAGTCGCGGCATAAGAATTCCGACCACCCTGTCACTACTGGAGTGACTCTGCCGGTACAGGTACAGGCACAGGCACAGATCGAGCAGTGGTAGGTAGATAATGCCCGACTTACCTTCCACCTTCTCGCTTGAATAGCCACATTAAAGTGAACAGGCGGTATTTTGTTAACATCTTGCTAATTCTTCCCGACCAGCACCTCCAACCCCGCCCGCCCGCCTGTGCTAATGCTAGCTAGACGCGGTCTTCTCCAAGATGGCATCGTACCCTTCACCTACCCACCACGGCCCGCCTGAGGGTTCTGGTCCGTTTTACAATACGCCAAGTCAACAATCAACAAATCTTCCCAACTCGGATGAGCTTCAACTTACCGCACAGTTATCAAGAGGCCTCGCGCCCATCATAAATCAAAATGCAGGAGGGAATATGTCCGAAGGCCAGGACCTGAGGGGTCAGAACCAGGGGAGCCCAAATCACCAACAATACACACACCTGCCCGAATCACATCAACATCAAGGCCATGGACTACCAATGGATCATATGGGAGCTCAGTATGGACCACCAGATGGAACCATGGCACCGAGGAAGAGATCCAAGGTTTCAAGGGCTTGTGACGAGTGCCGGCGCAAAAAGATCCGCTGTGATGCGACAGAGGAAGGTAGGGACGACCAGTGTACGAGCTGTAAACGCGTAGGAACAAGATGCCAATTCAGTCGCGTTCCAATGAAGAGGGGCCCAAGTAAAGGGTAATTTCTCAATGCCGCTTGTCAAATGTTGTTCCTGGGCTAACATTTACTCCGACAGGTACATTAAAGAGCTTGCGGACCGCTTGAACACTATAGAAGGCCATCTTACTCAAACTGGTGATCTTCCAGCACAACCGTATCCTCGACAAGAAATTAGCCCGACACAAAGACGCCTATCTGAAGACTTCTCGCCTCCTCCCAACAGTTCAGAGCACATGGCGAAAAAGAGAACCTACTCGTCCGTCTCTGGTGGTGCACTAGACGCATACTCAGCTAGACCCCAAGTTGGCTGGACTGACACCCCCCCGCGACAACTACCGCAAACATACACCTCCTCAGCCCCTGCTCCTCCTCCATTCAGAGAGCTCGAGTACTCGCGTAATGGTCTGCAACCCAACCCACAATGGAGAAATGCTCCTGAATCTGTTCACCGTGGCTCCTTTGAGATAGCTGCTCATGATCTGGGTCACTCTGGTCAGGCTGCGGAGTGGGATGAGGGCATAATTGAAGGGTAAGGCAACGTTTGACCTCTCCAAATGGACTTGATGCTAATTACAGCTAGATACTATCGATATATCTCCCATACGTACCCGATTCTTCCTCACAATATAGCCAACCTGAGCGCACGAATCGAGAAGTGCCCTCCGCCATTAAAGGAAGCATTCTATGGATCTCTCCAAGCTGCAGTCCAGTCGTTTCCATCCCAAACACTCTCCATCACAGGCCCAGGCAGATCCAAGGCAGCACAACTTATTCAAGCCTCCTTGTTCGAGTCCTCAACTTCACGGCCGTTTTCTGCCAACATTGTGTACCTACAGACCATCCTTTTCTTAGCCATTGAAGCCGGAAATCTCGCAGGTGCAGAACCACGCGGAGCTTCTCAGTCAGTTTTACTTGGTATTGCTGCAGGCCTGGCCCGCGAGATGAAGTTGAACTTGACAAAGTCGGTCGACAAGTCAGTAGAAAGCGATCCCGATTCAGACGAGAGCATTGGCAGAAGAATCTGGTGGAGTTTGGTGATCATGGATAGATGGCAATCTGCAAGCACGTCGAGTCCACTCTTGATTCCTGATAGCAGTATCGTTGTGGATTCCGGAGACAAGGAGTTGTTGGGAGAATCTATCTACCAACTAGCTCGTAAGTTTCCCTATCGATTTACAGACTCCTTAGAAGAACTAACAGAAATAGGTCTCTCGGTCATTCTTGGACACTATTCAGAAGCCAACTTGGCCCCGGCAATTGCCCCTAACTTTTCGATCCCCTACGCCCCAGTCATTAGCCGTCTGCTCAGAGGCGAATTGGAATTATGGAGAGAAGCTCTTCCCGAATCATTCCTTTCACCGTCCAACGAACCACTCATCCACCTATGCTACTGGGCCTTTCGAATCCTGGTCGAAGTTCGCATTTTCGAATCAGAGCCTCTGCAGCTTTTGATCCCCCCTTCTAAAATCCTCACCCAACTCACCACCAGCTCGGGTTTCGTCAGCCCTTTGACCTATCATGCTACCGCCCTGGCAGCTCTGACCCTCAACAAATTGGCCGAACTAGGAAGCACTCGGGATGAGACCGAGAGTCTTCTAAGGACTCTGATGGAAAGCCGAATCGCCTCAACAAACTGGGACCCTGCAATCAGACAATTCATCACCAGCCAGCAAAGCATACGCGATCTGGCCAGCGCGTCAGGCGTCGAGAGCAAACACGCCACTACAGCTATCCAGGGGCTGCAACACTTGGCAGAGCTCGCGACAGCCGATGAGGAAGGTAGGGATGTCTCAGTGGTCGAGAATCGGACCGAAGGGGTTGAGAAGCAAAAACCCAAGGCTAGCCCGGACTCACTCGAGGCTCAGAACAAGATCTACTCGGACCTTCGCGAAGTCATCAAGAGTGGATATCTCAGCGCGTTTTCCGGCGAGACGGGCCGCTGACCGTCTCGCTGTTTCTTACGCGACGCGAGCCGAGACGAGCGCATCCAGCTTCTCGACACGAACTGACGAAGAAAAGGATACGGCGCACGCGCGAGCAGTAATCTTGAGCAGCAATCTTAACAATTCGATGGAATGGATTTTCTTTAGCTTCGAATTCGAGATACCCGGATTGTATGAGTGTTTATTCTTCTTGTAGATACAAAAGCTGGTCTCTCTTCACTTTGGAGAGAGGCTCTGAAAGCTGCATTACTTCGCATGGAATGGAGGGAGGGGAGCATTTGAAATTTCTGGCGTTTTAGGCGGTGGCAATCTATCAGTCGCATTCCCCATTGCACTGAGGATGAGGCTGCTCGATGAGCAGTACCGACTCGACTGGAGACCGCAAGGGAAGTGTTTGCATCTGCATGTGTATCTGTACAAAAGATATTAGGATTACAAAATCAGGCGAAAACTTTTTATGGTGACTTCCACTGACGACTGGCTAAGTGAGCAAGATGTAATGCGAGAGAAAATTTCCCAGACCAAAAGACTACCAGTATTACTGAGCAAGACCCTAAGACCCTGCAGCAGTGGCATCAAGGTATGAATCTGGAGACGAGGTGCATGCAAGCGAGTTGGTAATGCGGCGAGAGGCCACAAGCCAGCTGGAGGGCATTCATAACGAGGCATCAGGTTAGGGTTCGTACACTTCATATACAACGAACCCTCCCCTCCCTCTCATCAAGAGCAAGGCGCAACGGGAACCAGAGCCCGAGATCCTGGCTTGCGTCATGCATTGGCTATCAGAACGGCCTCGTGTTGGAAATTTTTATTTTTTTCCCGGTCAAGGGACAGGCTTGTGGTTGATTGGGCCTTCTTGGAGAGGGCTGGGGGGTTGTTGAATCTGAGGGTGTGTGTTGGAGGTTGGGAGGAAGGTTGATAGGGTGGAGAATGGAGAATGGCATGCTGCGGCCTGGCGGGCCTTGATCTCAAGAGGGGGTTGTGGACTCGACTTCAGTTGAGTTGGGGAAGGGGGGTTCATTTGTTTTGTGGGAGGGTTGAGGGTTGAGAGGCGGGGGTAGATGCAGGTCATTGAGCAGGTCAGTAATCGGTACAGTACCTGGTTTTACATGTCAATCCTTCAGCTTTTCAAGCCCCGATGGCTTATTAAGGCAGGCAAAGCACGGCTTGTCTTG
Organism: Bryoglossum gracile; assembly: GCA_037952635.1. Classification (NCBI taxonomy): domain Eukaryota; kingdom Fungi; phylum Ascomycota; class Leotiomycetes; order Helotiales; family Bryoglossaceae; genus Bryoglossum; species Bryoglossum gracile. Next base: position 10,070 of record JAPZPB010000062.1, on the reverse strand, counting down.
TTCAACTTCCTGAGAGAGCCAAGCTGGTGATGGACCTCTGATAAGTCGAGCCGAGGGATGAGGAATCAGGGGCTGGAGTTAGGTCTGATATTGGTGAGAGCTATGGATGATCTCTAATGGAGAGCGAGGGCAGAGTTGAATATCACGTTGTTTACGAACTGTTGGTTTTGCAGAAAGGGTCTACCATTGTATGGTGAACAAGCAGGTCTCCTTGGGTAAGAGTTGAGCCTTGTCAGTATAAGACAATTGTGAGCGTGGTGGTGATGTCAAGTGTATCAAGGCACCAAGGAAAGCAAGTGAGGCGGATTCATATCAAATCGAGCAATTGTCACAGAGACAGTAATGCCGCCGCTAATGCGTTAAAGTTCAGCTACTTTGATTTTTGACTGGGCCAGAGTCTATTTTACAGGGAGAGAGTAGCAGAATAGCTCGCAGGGTGAAGGGTTCTGATACCATATCTGGCAAATGTCCTGCAGTCTATTTGAACTAAAGACTCGGGGCCAGCGACCTGGAGCAATTTACCGGCATTCGATCCTGAGGTAATGCGCTGGAACTTGATCCCACCCATCTCCACGATCTCACCAACTGCTCCACTTAGGCAAAGGAACTTATATTCGCTCAAGGCGTTTGTCTCTCTGTAGTGGTCTCCATCACTAGTCGCAGTATAGGTGTTCAGTCCCTATCCGTGACGAACAGGCCGGCATTTGGTTCTGCTCCAGCTAGCTTTGCGTTCTCAAGACCATTGAAGATCGAAGTATTTCCGGATTGCTCAGCTTGGTTTGCTTGGGTCTTAAACTTAGTGATTTCTGCCTTGAGCTTTGTAATCTCCTCATCTCTGGTGGATATTTGGCCTTCGAGGTCCGTAACTTTGGCTTCCAACCCAGTGGCCTTCTCCTTGAGAAACTTGATCTCTCCATCGCGATACCCCACGTTCGTAGTGTAAAGCTCCTCCACAGTCCTCAGCGCATTCTTGACATCGGTATCGATGACTTGGAAGTCCCGGGCAACTGGAACTAGCTCGGAACCATGATTCAACTTAAGCACATCTGATTTTTTCGTACGACGTCTCTTGATGTGGGCATTTTCGTTATCAGAAATTATTTGTAGATCAGAGGTAGCAGCTGAATATGCTTGAAATCCATGCTTAGACTCTAAACGCATGATTTGTTAACAAGTTGTTACCAAAAATATCAGGAAGGCTGCTGACTACTTACTCTTTAGCAAAGGCTTAATGAAGGCTCTAAATAGAAGATCTGATCCCTTCTTGTACTGATCGTAGAAATCAATGTCTGCCCACGTCATCTGAGCACGGCGACCGCTGTAGTCGACGGTGCTAGCATCTGCAGATGCAGGCTCAACAAGAAGTCTGATGTAGCCACCAGTGCTGTACGCCGCACAAACAAGCACCTTAGGGTCTGACTTGGCGACACCAACCACGATGGACTCAAGAGGACCAGCGTGCTCAGCTGAATGCACACCAGGTCCCTCCAAGGATTCCTCCGAGGGCTTCTCAATGGGTTGCTCGATGGGTTGCTCGACTCGTTGCTTCACAGGGGTTACCACGCCGGTCTTGCTCCCAACTTCACCTTTTCCAGATTTTTGAGATTCTAGATATTGCACAACAAAGTTTCTCTTCGTCTCGGAGTCCTTTTTCTTGTCAACGAAAGCAGCATTCATGGCCACTGCTTCCACGCCAAGCACGTCCCAGTCTAGGACAACTTTCTCAATTGACACTTGTCCGGAGGTCGAAATAGAGAAGGATCCCCATCTTGAGTGCACATCTGCATCGACGGTGTGTTCCTTGTAAATTTTGCAATGCAATACATCCAAGGCTCCTCCTTTCTTTACCATGTGCCCATAAACCTTCAAAGATGGTTCGTCTATATGGCGACCAATGTAAAGCTCATCCTCGTGCTTATGACTAGTAACTCTGGAGCTCCGGGGCTGCTCAACTGGCTCTTGTATCTCCTTGGGCTCATGAGCTGAGTCAATCTCCACTTTCTTTCTTTTCTTCAAATTGAAGTCCTCGTCTTCAGAGTCTGTGTTGTATGCTCTAGGTTGAGGTGTTTCACTTCTGGCTCTAGGCAGAGGTGCAGGAGTGGAAGAAAATGCGCCGTGCATATCGAATTTGGCTCGGGGGTTCGTAGCCGTCTTCCTCGCAACTCGTCTGACTCTAGGATGAGCACCCGGCTGAGGGCTCCTTACCACCGTGTGGATTTGGATTGGTGTAAAATCTAAGCCGTTGACAGTTCTCGATTAGCTAAGTTAGGAATTGGAATGAAGAAAGTGAACTTGCCTGAACGTCTCAGAGCCGCCGAGCTTGTAAGCAGTGCATTGTGCTTGATACTAGTCTTGGATGTTGAAGATTGTGAATCAACTAATTCGGAAGGCTTTTGGGTAGCAAGTGGGCTAGAATAATGAAGAGCTCTGTGTTAGCAAGGATAAATTCAAACTGATAAGCAAAATGTGAAGATATACATACTTTTCAGCATTGGTATTAGCAGTCTCCGCGGATTCTATCATGGCGGTGGTCGGAGCTTGTCGCGTACAAGGAAGCCTGAGTCTATCTGAGAGTAAAACCTTTGATAGCTTGGGTTAATTAAGCTTGGGTTTAAAGGTCGTCGCAGGTGATAGTCACATTTCTGCGAAAGCGGTGAGATTTTCGAGGACCACAGCTAACCTTTAATTCTAAGTAAACTCGGTACAAAAAGGCTTGTTTTGTCTTTTCTACTGCAAATGAGGTATTCAAAGGGTAATTAATTTGAAAACACAGATTCCAATATCCAATCGTAGAAAGCAAGCTTGGATTTTGAATTGTGGCACAGGTGGATTGTATTCGGTGTTAAAAATACCGCAATTGGCATAAGCGAGCTCGCTTTAATGTTCATTTTAAAGGAGAGCGTGGGAATTTACTAGCGTGAAAGAGGCTTGTGAAAAGGGCTTCAAACTTTACAGCATATACTGTTCAGAGCTGGTATCCCGTCAGCCAACCTGCTAGTTAGCCTTGAGTAAAAATCCACCCTCTACTCAGCATTTAGGATATTTCAAATACCCTTCAATACAATATTAAATATTCCTGTTGAGTAAAGCTGGGGGTAGCTGTAAACTTGTTTCAAGAACTTCCAGCTTATCTTTGAACAATAGGCTTCGGTCTTGGCTATCGAGAGCATATTCAGAGAGAAAGCCTTCAGCGATATGATTGAGCACGCTTCCATAAATTATTACACCATGTTTGGAGAACAGACCCTGATTTCCAGTTGCTTAACACAGAGCACTTATAGGAGGAGCATCTGGCAATGCAATAACGCCGAGTCATAACGCAACAACGCCGTGTAAATAAGCGCCTCTTGAACAGGTTCCATTGAGCGAGTCACCTTCTCTTCAAGAATCAAGATTACTCCACTTCAAATCCTCCTGCTGTGGGGTGCGGGGCCTTACTCAGTGAGGCTTCCTTGAACTCTACCAAATCTCGCTATGGACGGGATAGGCGGCACCAACAAATCGGTACCTTGCAACACCTGGAAATAGTCATGGTTATTCAAATGGTCTTCATTCAAGCTATTCAGGTTATTTAAATTGTCTCGGATATTCTAATGGACAAGCGCCAGGAGGGTTCAAATGCTTCGGATTACTCAACTTGGTGCGAATTATTGAAGTCGACTTACGAAATTATTGAAGTTGTCCTGAATATTCACCTAAACCTGAATTCTCGGCAGTTTCTAGGTGATATTTCAAAAGCTCTGGATATTCCAAATGCTCTCAGGGGCTTCAATCACTGGCTTAAGTTTATGAACTGCTTCACGTCTCCAGTAAAATTAGGTAGTGATTTGAGGTGCTTAAATTATTTCTAGTGAGCTGGATTTTATCGTGCAACAGGTTGTCTTTGATGAGAGAGGAACGGAAAATGAATATCAACCTGTGGAGATCCCAGGAGACAATCACTACTTCGCATTATGATTTAACGAACCAGCTTAACCCTAAGGCTTAATCTGATACACGAAAAAATAAATAAGGAAATAAGTCGAACAAGTCCACATTCCTTAGCTCGATCTTTTGAACCAGGAATCGTGCCCAAGTAGGTCGCAAGAGTCCCCTCGACGGAATGCCTAGATGTCGAGATTAGGTACCTCAACTCGAATAGACCACCCTGCAAAGGTTTTGCCGTTGGACTCAATTGGGGTGATTGTTGAGACAAATCTATCAGACAATGGACCAGAGGCAATAACCCTAAAGTCATCGCTACCCATCTTAACAACTCCTTCTCTGAACTCTCCACCAAACTTAGGAGTCTGGGACACCTCCGAAAGGATAATCTTCTCTTGATAGTACTTTCCTTCAGAAATGACTGTAGTAGCATCGCTTGTGTAAAGACCTTCGTTGGGAGTTCCAGTACCGTACTTTAAGTATCGCTTGCCCTGAACAACCAGAGGTTCGGTTTCAGGCTCTCCTTGACTGGACTGGGACTTAATTCTCAAGAGTTCTCTCTGAAGTTTGGCGATTATCTGATCTTTGGTGACTACTTCAGGTTGCTTGATCTGGCCGTAAAGATTATAGTGCGTAACATTCCGGACTACACCCGCCCTCAGCCCTGTGTTATCTTCTTGGAGTTTAGTGATAGTACGATCTTTGGCAATAATTTGGCTTTGCAAGCCTTCGATAGTGTTCTTAGACTTGAGGAGTTGGTCTTGCGACTCAAGAAGCCTAGCGGCGTAAATCTCCTTGATTTTACTCCGAACAGCACTATCTTGACCTTGAATCTTAGCCATTTCTTCAATAAACTTAGAAGCTTGCTCAAAATTATCGTTAATTGATTTTTGAAGAATCGAAGAATCATGAGAAAGCATGTCAAGCTCGGCGTCAGTGTCCTCCCGGTCAGCAGAACCAGAGTCATCCTTCTCACCAAGAATAATACCGGGTAAGGCTGGAACTTCCGGTCTAAATTTTACTGCGGTATCTGTCATATTTGTTAGCAGTCTGTCATGAGGATACATCGGAACGGGGCTGTGTAGAAGATCTAGGCATACTTAGTCTCTCGAGACAAATTCGAACATATTTCCTGCTTTCCTCCAAGCTGCCCCTGTCGAATCGCTTGTTGAAGATAACTTCTGCCAACTTCCGATTATAGCTATAGAATTTAGTTTCAGATGCGTCAGCTTCCTTCTTGTGTACTGCGAATCTGACACGGTTCAAAGCCGAGAGGAACGCGAAGACGGGAACAGTGCGATCCATATTTGCAACTCCAACTTCAATTTCTGTAGTCTCAACAGCGAAGTTACTTCGTCTCTCTTCTGCGGGTTCATCGGCTTCTTGCTTATTTGAACGTTGCAATCGAACATAGGTCGCGACGATGTCTCTCTTGCCTTTTCTGTCCAGCGTATTAAGTGTATCAAAATCATGGTTGAAAAGACGCGGATCTAGTGTGACTCGCTCGCATACGATATCCCCGATTGAGTTGGAAACCAATTCATCCCAACATTGCAAGTCAGCTTCTGTTGCCTCGCTTTTCAAACACCTGTACCTCAAACCGTCTCCCTTGTCGAAATATGCATATACTGGCAAAAGGTTCGATTCAATATGGTGCCCAACAAAAACAAATTTATTGTCACCAATGTTTGTCCGCTTTCGCTTTCTTGGTGGCTTCATGGTCGTGACGTGGTCGTCTTCACCACTGGATTCATGGTAGTGCTTGGAAACAGCTGCAGCCCTTTGTACATAAGGCGAGTTCTGGGTTCTGACTAGAGCAGGCAAACTCGGTGTTAATGACTGAATGGGAGCCTGAGGTTGTTGAGACTTTGGTAAACCGTGTTTTGGAATTGTAGGCGCGAGAGATCCAGTGTATCGTAGAGAAGACATGACGACAGAATTTGGGGTTCTCTCGGCAGTGATAATTGGCTGAGCCGGGCTTGAGGTATTAGAACTTGCGCTATCAGTCTTAGTGATTAGCAAAGGTCAGCATGGCGAGGGGAGGTAATCAAGACGAGTCCCAAAAGGGTTCAGTATCGTCCTGCTTGGTTTTACCTTCATTAGAAGGAAGGAGCTATCATAAAATTTCTTGTCAAGTGAGAAATAATACATACCGGTCGGCCCTAAGTCCCTGCGGCTTGCCACTAGTATCGTTCACCTTCTCGTTGGCGTCCATTGTGACTTTGCTCACTTGAACTGTGATGAGCGAAAGCGAAAGCCACCTGGCTCTAGATGTCAAGATATTTTTAGCTTAAGATGAGATGGGAGTATGAAGCCTCTGGATGGTAACGGTGAAGTGGGCGCTCGAGGGAGTGGAAGTTCCTTTTGGACGGAGCTTACCTTAGATTCCCGATGCGTCGGAGAGTGAATGTTTTGAGTGGCTATAACCCGCCTCAAAAGCAAGAAATAAACGTGCAAGGATAGATCGAAAACAACTGCGTGCGGGTATTGAGCTGTGGTTGTGGTTGAAGAAAGTTGGGTTGATGAGGTGAAAAGAGGAGAGCGTATGGCTAAGCGAGCCTCTCTTCAGCTGCGACTCGAGAAGTAAATTCACCTTACCGTCTAGTCTTGAATGGCTTTGAAATCTAAAGGTGAATGGTTTCGAGGTTATCAGACGAGTTGGTTTCTTGCAATTAAAAACAATTTAAGGTAGCAGTTCCTAAGAAGAGTGAGGCTCTTACCCGCGCTGGGCAGAAAAAGCGTCATTATTTGAGATCAAGTCGGCATGGAGTATTCTGCTTATCTGAGTAATTAACCAGATTTGAATATTCCTGTTTTTCCATGACAGAGATTCCAATTTATCTAAACTGGTTTGAATATCAAAGTTGAGATACGTTTCCTGGTTATTTTTGGTGAGCTTCCTTCGCATGCGCACTTGCAATCCCATTGGTTGTACGGTACGCTACAATATTTGAAATTCTGTTTTTCATTCATTAAGTCCTACAGCTCGCACCGGTAATTCTTTGTGAAAAGTCAACTCGGGCAAATTCTAAGCATAGCCATGCAACCATTGCAAGCCCATACTACTCAATCTCCAACGACTCAATAATCTTCCCTTCCCCTAATTCAACCAAGCAGAAAGCAATTGATACAACGCAAAGGGGGTAACAACGCATGCAATAACCATAACAAAATCTTACAAGGATCCTCAATAAACTGCCGGTTTTATCAATCTAGCCTCGTCCACCTTTGCCTAGAATGATGGTCGTGTCAAAACTCGATACTCGACGAAATCTTCTCCATCGATATTCAAGATCTGGGCTTGACTAACAAGCTTTCCCTGGAAAAACCCGGTGGACTTTTTAGAATAAGCAACGCCATTGAAGTATTTTGTTTCGTTCTCAACAACTGAGCTGGTTCCTGCGCTCACTGAAGTTTCCGGAGGTGTAATACCAGGGACAATGACAGACTTCTGGGCGTTCCAGATACGGTCGAGCTTCTTGATTGTGTGGTGTAACTCCTTCTTGGTAGAATTTTGAAGTGCCGCCTCCGCAGCCTCAGCAGCAGCAACCTCCTTCCGTGTCTTCTCATTCAGAAGCTCCTTCGCCACCGCCTTTTCCTTTCTTGCTCTCTCACTGGCAGCTTCGGCCTCAGCCTGTTGTTGTCTGGCGGACATCCTAGCCTCCCCTCTGGCACTGTGGCGAGGTTCCAACATCTCAGGACTAGCACGATCGGCAGTTGTTAGAACACCACTGGCAGCCGCGATAACCCTTGCCTCCTTAGCAGCCTTCAACTCGTTGACTTTGCGCTCCTTCTCAGACTCTCTATGCTCCATGTCCTTCTGACGTATTCTGCAGTACTCCTTGACTTCTGGCCGGGACAAACCAGCCAAGTGGGGCTCAAAGACAACTTTGTCATAGTGAAGCCAAAGAGCGCCAGCACCAGTGGGAAAGTTGCCATCAACGAAGCGACCATCACGGGTAATCCTTTGAACCTTCACTCGGAAGCAGTCAGTCTCGCTCAGGACACCGAAGACGGCGTGTCGATCCTGTTCTCGGGGTTCATCGGATTCAGCCCAATAACCAAGAAGCACACCATGAGGCTTGCCCTCAGCGAATGGCGAGGCTTTGGGGGTTTGCATGTCGGCGGCATTGACGGCTTGGAAGCTTGGAGTCTTGTGGATTTGTTGGCGAGGAAGAGATTGGCGGTTGACAGATTGGCGACCAAGGGAAGTGCGATGAACGACAGGCTTGCCACCTGGGAAAGCAGCTTCTTGTTCAGCAACAATTGCCTTTGCTCGAAGAACGGCCTTTGCATTAGCCTCATCGCGCTCTTCAGCCGTTGACTCTCCCTTGCTTTCTGAGCGAAGCTTAACGTATTCCTTAATCTCAAGAGGACTCAGTGGCTTGAGATGGGAATCAAAAATGACCCGCTCAAACGTGACCCAGCAGCCACCAGCTCCAGTCGGGACGTTGCCAATGAGCTCCTCTCCACGGCGATCCATCGCATAGATTCGGGTGCGAAGGCGGTCATGAATATCGATGAAGCCATAAATCGCATGCTTGTCATTATCATCAGGCTCACTCGAATCGCGCCAGACACCAATGATAACTCCACGGATCTTTGCGGATTGCTTTGCTCGCTTTACCGGAGGTTCGCTGGGGCTGCCTCGATAAGGCTTGCCATAGTTGCTCATTTCCTCATAGTTGATAGACGCACGCTTTCTCTTTTGGAAAGGGGTGACAACTTCTTCCTCCTCCTCTTCCTCGTTTCCAAGCATTAGAGCGGATGAGTCGGCGAGCTCAATTGCAGGGGCGTCAACAACAATTCCCTTTTCGGTATCAGCGCTGAGAGAATGATGTGCTTCTGCTTCATTTAATGGCGTGTCGGATCTAAAAACATGGTTCACCTTAGTAAGTCGTCTCAAGATATCCATCAATCAAAAGTCGCGCAAGAGCGATAACAAGGGATCATGAGCTGACATGCCAAAAAGCAAGAGTCCCAAACACGTGGCAAAGGGAGGAGCGACCAGCAACAAAAGTCATGGTCGAAAGAGTACCAAGGGAAGAAGGGCCGGGGATGAGAATTGCGACCAGAAAACCATTGCCCAAGTGCCTAATTAGCAAGAAAAGATAAAAATGGCACAAGCATCGCTTATTGTCCGACGTGGCGTTGGATAGCCATGCAAGGCGATTAAGTGATTGAGTGACGCGACCTCTGGAAAAGAACAGCAGTGCCGGAAACCCGAAAATAACAGGCCCCAACATTGACGATGAAAATGTAAATCAAGGGGATTGGGGAGAACACGGTGTAGTATTGATGACAAGAGCAGCTCAGTTGACGAACACTAAGAAAGGTGACTGACCTTGGGGGGCTGTTTTCCATAACGCTCAAGCTGTCGATTTCCATGCTTTCTGTACTTCTACTAGTTAAAGACGCGGAACTTGAAGATGCCAAAGCCTCCATTGGTGCGCGTCGCGGCCGATGAATGTCGGTCAAGTGGTTGTGGTTGCGAGGTTGCGTCGTGGTTGATGCAGTGCAGTTGATGGAATAGAGAAAGAAAGTGGAAGAGGAAGAGGAAAATTATGGATGGAGGTAGGTAGGTGTAAGAGGAAGGGGACGAGGCGAGAAGTAGCTGTATCCGCAGACGTAGACTATTTAAAACCCAAACGCCGCTAAGGGCAATGTGATTCGTATCGAGACTTATCACTTTGGCTGCTGATAAGTCAGGTCTGGCGGACATACGCACAGGTATTCCGAATTAAAGCATAACGAGCCTTGGAACCCCTTGGGGCCGAGATTTCTTCGGTTAGTTGCAGCAACGCGGCATTCTGACAAACAAGAAAAGGGCTCGAATGTTAAATCAAGGGCTGCTTTAATCTAGAGCAACACTTCAGCCTATAAAGAGCCAATCCGCTTGTCCAACCTGAACACAACGCCAATTGCACTATCTAAAGTACATGGACAGTAGATTCCAGATTCCAGTTTTCAGTTTCCAGTTTCCAGCTCAACCCCGGCCTAATTGCGATCTCCTCTACCTCTGGCTCTACCTCTCCCTCTCCCTCTCCCTCTACCCTCCCAACTCCCTAGCCCACCCCTTGCTGGGGTCACGCCCCCCTGGGGTCCTCTAGGCCCTAGGCCCCACACATCCGGTAACCCCAAAGCCG
>JAPZPB010000061.1:92860-118615 GCA_037952635.1 Bryoglossum gracile | reverse complement strand
TAACTTCCAACCTCTAACTTCCAACCTCTAACTTCCAACCTCTAACTTCCAACCTCTAACTTCCAACCTAATCTCCAATCTCCAATCTCCAAACTCCTACCTCTCAATTGGAATACTAATGAGGAGGTGTGCTACGTTTCGCTAGGAGAGTGAGGCGTATTACTCTGGGAAATCCACTCATCCTCGTTTACAAACTCTCAACGCTTTCAATTATGGAATCCAGTCAAAACAACGGGGAGACCGTCTTGGTCGAGAGTATTTCTTCGCTGACTATTCAAGATTCATCAGCGGCGACTGATCCTTCACACCCGTTACCTCCTCATTTGTCTCACGATCCTGAGAACAATCTGAAGAGGAGCGATCCCTTCCAATTTGGTTCTCGTCTTCTTAGCCAAGAAGACAATGTCTTTGAATTCAATGCATGGGATCACGTAGAGACTGACGATACCTACAAGGAGTATGCAGAATTACAGTATGCAAAACAACGCGAAGCACCAGTTTCTGAGTTCGACAAGAGTACGTATTTGCTACTTTCTTCAACATGTCCCCCGTGTATCCTGATGATATAAATTAATGCATAGTTCATCTGAGGCTTCGGTCAATGAACGAAACAAAATCAGCAATGTCTTTCGCTCCTATCTGATATACACATACCAAAGAAGATTTATTGTCACTCCCATGTCAAGCTCAGAGCTAACTATCCCCAAGACAGATTCAACTCCGACCCAGCAAAATGGTGGAACAATTTCTACAAGAACAACACTGCCAATTTCTTCAAAGATCGCAAGTGGCTCCAACAAGAATTCCCTGTTCTCTCGGAAATCACAAAGGCAGACGCAGGTCCGGTCACACTCCTCGAAGTTGGTGCTGGCGCCGGGAATACTGCCTACCCTATCTTAGCCAACAATCACAATCCAAAGCTCAAAGTACATGCATGCGATTTCTCCAGGAAAGCTGTGGAAGTGATACGTGAGAACGTGGCCTATGATACCATGAACATCCAAGCTGATATTTGGGATGCTGCCGGCGAGGTGCTCCCGCCGGGACTGGGGGAAGAGAGTGTCGATGTGGTCCTGATGATCTTCATCTTCTCTGCACTGTCGCCGGCTCAGTGGCAGCAGGCTGTACACAATATATACCGCGTCCTCAAGCCGGGAGGGAATGTCTTATTCCGGGATTATGGAAGAGGTGACTTGGCTCAAGTGCGCTTCAAGAAGGGGAGATACTTGGAAGAGAACTTCTATATCAGAGGAGATGGTACCCGTGTCTACTTCTTTGAGAAAGACGAGTTAATAAACATCTGGGCGGGGGAAGCGGAGTCAGCCATCGGCTTTGAGATCCTTGATCTTGGTGTTGATAGAAGATTACTAGTTAACAGAGCAAAGCAGCTAAAGATGTATCGTTGCTGGATGCAGGGTCGATTTCGGAAGACAGAAAAGCCTTGGCCGGGTTGAAATCTTCCATAGGATTAGCGCCACCAACCTAGGGACGAAGATAACAGATAGCTACGAGCAACACGCTGCCCGGACATATGGTCTGTCGTCAAGGGGGAGCCGAATTGAATACGTAAATGCTCCTCCAGAGTCCCTTACAGACCAAGTGGCAGCAGAATGAGACCTCCCGTGTCATAGGAGTAACTGAGGCTATCAAGTCGCTGATAACGCTCTCTGTAAGATGTGATGATAGTTGGGAAGTGTACTAGATAGCACTTGCTGCCTAGATTCTCAAGGTCAAGCAAGCTATCCCTCCTAAAACAATGCTCTATTATTTCTCTGTAATTATCGTGAGCATTTCCTAGAACCCAGTGCTATGTGGCACGTCAGCTATATAATTGAATATACCGAACCAAAAAATCGCCTAGAATAGCCGAAAAATAGCCATTATTCGCCTCTTAGGATGAAAATTTGTCTAAAATCAACTACATGTTCCAGGACACTCAACTAGATAAATAAGCTCGGACGTGATTACAAAAAAATTTCACAATCTTAATTACCGACGCCTACAAGATTCGAACTTGTGCCCCCGAAAGGAATTGCTAGTCTAGATATTCTAGGCAATCACGTTAACCACTCCGTCAAAGCGCCTCATGGTTATTGTTGGAGCAGGGGTCCTTATTTCAAAATCTATTTGTGTTAAACGTATTTACAGTTGGTGATTACCAATTAGCGGTCAAATTTCCTGCTTATATAACGTGATCGGACCTGGTCAGGTAGGGTTTTTGCCGGGGTACTGGTCGGCAAGATCTAGATGCTTAAAATCAAGGCGCACTAAGTCACTTAAGTAACGTGTTCTTCAAACTCTGCAAGTTTTCTTTGATTCGTCTTTCTGAACTTACACGCATGGTATCTTCCCACAAATCCCTTTCCCCCCACAAAGCCCTAGGTATCATAATAAAGCAAAAACGCTATCCCTATAAAGCCAAGCAAGAGCAGTGCGAATCAAGATACTCTACGCATAGGGTAACATCTTGAGTAGAGGAGGGAGATCGACTCGGTAGCAGAGCAACACCGCAGCTTCATTATGATTGCAGTTGGATCCTAGGAAGTTCAGCAGTGGAGATCCACAAGGCAGCCGGGGGTTGCGGCCAAGCTTGAATATTGAGTGGATATCGATGAAGATGCTGGTTTGCGTTCCCAGATTCCGACAGTCGTAAGTTCTAGTTTTAACAAAGTATCCCATCCACTCATCGCTTCCGCTTCTTATGCCTTTGCTCGTAATCTTCAACTAGTTTCGGTGCATCCTCAGCTAAGCGATCGCAAGGTTCCCATGTCCTATCCTTCACTTGCTCAAAGTTTTTCCACTTTTTCGGTTAGCATGCAGTAATATTAGGAGGACACATAGATGAATCTTGCCTTGACTAAGTAGTGTGGCTCCCTCTTCCATTTCCTCTTGCCCAGAATCTTCTCTGGAACTTCGACTGAATCAACCTCCTCCTTAAGTAGATCCCCCGGGACTTCATCCTTCACTTCTGCCTCCTCATTTGCCTGGCCCGAAATATCGTCTTCATGCTTCCTCCTCTCAGGCTTCCTTGGGTTCGTCTCCTTCCAAGCAATGACCAATTCCGGAACACTCTTCTTAATTGATCGCTCAGGCTCCCAAGTCCAGTCCTGCATCTTGGGATATCCTTGCCAGACCACCAAGAGCTCAGTGCCTCTCCCTGTCTTGCGCTCGCCCACTATCTTCTCTGGGAAAAACGCCTCGGATTCCGCTTCTAGGTCCTCGTCGTCCCGCGCCCCGGAAGCTTGTTGCTTCAGCTCAGCATTCAAGTGCCTTGCTAGGGAATGATCTGGCGCCGTAGAGGAAGGCTCAGCATCGCTTTGTTTTTGGATTATCTCGTTGTGCTTGTTCAATAGCGCCCGGGTGTTTCTCTTGAAGAATGAAAACATTTTGGCTTGCCTTCGGTTGCGGCAATGAGAAGGTAAAATTGCATGGGTTATGTCTGGCTTAAAGAGTTATGAGCAAGCTTTTGATGACGCAGTTGAAGGCAGCGGAATTGTGAGGTAAAAATATGCCAAGTGGAAACGCGTTGGTTGTTAAAGAAGTCGAGGAGACGCGATGCGATGATGCGATCTCACCTCGGCTTCCGAGATCCCGCCCCTGCCCCCGCTCCGCCCCTCGACCCGTTCCCGTGAAACTCATGAACCTCAGCTTTACCTCACCCAATATATTCATTAACTTCTCACCTCGTCCTCTTTCTTTGATTTGTTATTTCAAATCTCACTTGACCAGAGGCCCTCATTGACTTAAAGGTGACGAATAATCCGTGTTTTAAAGCACATCATCTCCAGCCCCTGAATCCCACACATCTCGTACGCGGAGTAAGCAGCCTCAAAGCTGCGACGATATGGCAAGTTGAAAGGGCATCATTGCTTTATTATTCCTCTTCTTTACATGCCTTTTACTCGTCGAGCGGCTAGGTTCGGTGATATTACTACGTTTTTACAAGAAATTTTCCATCGTACAGTACAATACAGTCCTGACGGAGCGACAAATTTGTCTTTCACGAGGACCGATCACACAACAGCCTCTGGGTTTTTGCCGCCACAGCGAACTATTTCTCAATAGAGGGCTTCAGAACCAATAAGTCTCAACACTTCGGGATGTCGTCTTTTTCGCTTTAGATGAGAACATTACGAATGTGCAGGAGTGCAGAGTAATAAGTATCCCCAAAATGCTGTTCAACAATGGGAGTCCATGTGTGCTGGGGGTCCACCAGCATACTTCTTTTCTTTCTTCGTTCTCATCTTGGCCCTTCCAGCGAATCATGTCGAGCACCCTCATGCCTCAGGCGTATATGGCAGAAACCACGCTGATATTGTGATTCACGATGCCGACAAGCCTACCACCTCACCAACAAACAACGTCGATGGTGGTGAGGTTGAAGAAGTATATCACACAACCGAGACACGCCGTGTAATCGGCTTCGTCCGTATCATCTTTCTGATCTTCAACCGAATGGTCGGAACTAGTACCTTCGCCCCCCTTCCGGGTTCCTCAACTTGTCTAGTTCGGCGGGACTGTCATTGACGCTGTGATTTGCAGCGATGTTTATTGCCTACCCTAATACGGAGTATACTCGTGTACATCTGGTTTGATGCGATGATTCCACGCAGTGGAGGAGATCAGAACTATCTCGAGTATGTGTACCATAAGCCACGGTTTTTGGTAAATACTATGTATGCTGGATATGTCATTCTCTTGGGTTGGGCAGGAAGTGACTCGATCATCTCTAGGGAGTTTTCTTGAACGCAGCAAATGGGTGAAGGTCAACAGATGGAATCAAAGCGGTGTTGGTCTAGCATGCATCACAGGTGCAATCTCGATTCACTCATGTGCTCTCAATTAGGGCCCGAGACTCCAGAGCGTCCTCAGGATCGTCCAGTTGTTAATCTTATTTCTCATCGTTGTTTGTTGATTTTTAAGTCCAAGAGTTTCTGAAACTGGCCAGTACTTTGCGCTTGGTGTCTGACCTTTACAAGCTTGCCAATATTCGTATTTCTTCTCCAATTTTAATATGGGAATATCCCTAACGTCTCTCCAGATTGCATCCTTTCTCCGCAATATCTTTGGTCTCAGCGCAGAGAGCGGCCATCTCTAGCTTCGTTAAATAATTTATACTCCAGCCCTAAACGGAATATTAGCGGTAGCATAAGAAATTGCCAATATGTAATACTCGTTAATTACTGCTTTTATAGTTAACAACCTAAATAGCATAGCCCGTTATTAATATCATAGGCGCTAATTACTCGAGTTTATAAACTTGACGCTTTTGAATATCGAACATCTTACTATTTAAGTAAAAATGAATTTAATTATACTATATTAAATATGCAGGGAATGTTATAAGAAGGTTATCACAGGTTTGCCAAGGCGGAGTTGCTGGAGCGAGAACTCGAGAGCGGAGGATTTTCTGCCCCCCTAAATAGATGATAACAGCTGTTTGTTATCTGATACGTGAGAATGAAGTTTCCCAGTATCACCCTCTTATTTCTTCTCACTTGAGGTTTAACGTTGAGTTTCGTTTCTATCTACTGTGCAATTTCATGGAGTTGTGTATCAAACTACAAGTTGTCCAGCCGTTTAATTAAGAGGAAACAAGCAGCCACAGAACCAATCTAATTAGGTTCTATGCAATCGCAGTTGAGAGCAATGCCGGTTGATCTCGTCATTTCATCAGATAGAGCCCTATCACTTGGCTTGCCAATGTCGGGCGACTTGCCTTATCTCTTTGTGTCCCCCCCCCGCGTCTCGTACCCCATTCTTGCCATGCTGCATCACATTATGATAACACGATAAAGTGAGATTCGACTAACATAAAGAGGCTTCAGACTTTGTTCTCCGAGGCTTTCCAAGGTGTTGCTTTGAATTTATTTCAGAATGTCTCCTATTACTCCAAACGGGTCAATCGGGGTCAATGAGAACACCAGTCTAGACAGAAAACTGTCGATCCAGGAGAAAGATGGTGATTCTGGAGATGTGGAAGTAGTGGCTCGTGAGGATAGCGATGTGATCAGAGAATCTGGTAAGATGCACCTCGTCTTACATGGAAGTATTGACTAATCGGTCTCCTCTACTTTCAAGATTACACGGCAGAAGAATATGCAAAACTGAAGAAGAAGATTGATCGCTACTTGCTCCCTCTCATGTAGGCCGGCATTCCTCTTCCAAGTGCCGCCCTTTCTAAGCGATTCCAGGTGGGTGTGTTATGGAATCCAACAAGCCGACAAGACTTCGCTCGGAAATCAAGCAGTAAGGGACCTCAATCTTGCCCCCAAAGTTTATCTTTAACGTTACCTATTTAGCTCTTCGGTCTCCGTGCCGATACTCATCTTGTAGGTCAGCAATATCAATGGCTCACCACTATGTATTTCCACCTCCAGCAACTCTCCAATAACTTCATTAACTAACAACTGCAGATTCTACTTGACCTATCTGATCGGAGAGTTCCCCTCCAACTTTCTACTCCAACGATGGGCACTCGGAAGAACGCTCAGTATCTATATGCTCTGCTGGGGTAATTTACTTAAGTGCCAGTCTCAACCTTTCTCCAGTTCTAATCATGCCTTTAGGTATCTGTGTTATCACTATCAGTGCAGCTCAAAACTGGAACCAACTCATGGCCATCCGTGCCCTCCAAGGATTTTTCGAGTGTACCATTTCACCAGGGTTTATCCTCGTCATTGGAACCTGGTACCGTCGGGAAGAACACTCCTCTCGTGCATTGTTCTGGCAATCTGCAAATGCAGGATTTGGCATTATTGCCGACCTCGCTTGCTACGGCATTGGAAAGCGTGCGCAGAAATATGGTGGTCTGGCTCCGTGGAGGGGTATTTCTCTCTTCTTGGGTTCTTGCACCCTTTTGGCATCTATCGTTTGTTTCATTCTTCTTGGAAGTCCAAAGGAGGTCAGATGGGTGAACCAGGAAGAGAAACGTATGGTGTATATTCTCCAGCCCTCGTCGAGTTGACAGCGTACTAATGTGGTGATACAGAGCCGCTCGAATCGTCAGGAATAAAGCCGGCCGAGATATCACAGGAAGGAAATGGAACTGGCCACAGGTCACTGAGGCGTTTACGGATCCTCAGCTCTACTTTTGCGCCTTTAATGCTTTCCTTTCATCAGTGCCAAACGGAGGCCTGACGACATTTGGCTCGCTGATGTATCAGTCGTTTGGCTTCTCCGAGCTTCAAGTTTTGCTTGTTGGTATCCCCAGGTCTGGTAAGCTTTTCTTCTTTCTATCTTTGCTATTCGAACTTACAATTAAATAGTCGTGTCCGTCTTGATATTCGTGGCTGTTGGATTTTACACAAGAAAGGTCAAGAATCGCAGAATGTTTATCATGGCCATCGCCACCATTCCCCCATTCGTAGGCATGATCGCCATGTCACTCCTCCCAAACACTCCTCAGTACAAATGGACGAAATGGGGAATGTACCTGATCACGGTTCCTTTTGTCCTCGCCCTCTTCCTCGCCTGGACTCTCATCCCGTCGAACGTCGCTGGTAGAACTAAGAAGACGCTTATCTCTTCTGCCACCTTTCTTGGCTACGTAAGCCCAGTCCCCTTTCTCATACTAACCCTGCCTAACACAATACAGTGCATCGGAAACATGGTTGGCAGCCAGATCTTCAAAACCAAAGATGCGCCGCAATACATTCCGGGCACAATCGGCTGCGCTGTCTGTTTCGGCACAGAATTTGTTTTGATCTGTGCTTGGAGGGGATACTACATGTGGCAAAATAATAGACGAGATCGAGCTGCCGTCGAGAGCGGAATCTCACCTGAAGAGCAAGAGAAGTTGGGACGAGAGATGGGAGAAGCGGATGTGACCGATATGAAGAATCTTTACTTCAGATACGCGATGTGAAAATTTTTGACAGAGCTTGAGAGGGGATGTCCCGATATAGAAGATATTGGGAAGTGATGGCTAGGGGCTTTGCAAAACCACCGGAAAGCTGGCCAGGAAGCTGCAGTCGAGATTGTGATACAAATAATATTTTCACCCGCATTTCAACATCATTAAGAGAAGCTTTGCTTCCCATCATATCGTAAGTGCTGTCAATTTGAAATATAGTCTGGGGATGCTCCTGCTACCCACGTCAATCTTGAAAATATGCAGGCAGGCTCAGAGATGGTGAAAAGGTTATCATGGTCTTGCTTGAAAACATCCATCACTCGTAACGACAGGGAATTCCATGAGTTCTCGTTAAGTAGGGCAAAGGACATGGAACAGATACTCCTGTTGATCAATAAAGGCTGGAGTGATATTGCCTGAATCTTCTGGAAATGTGGGGAAAGCCTCGCTGTAACTCCATTTCCAATGCTCTTTTAAGGCTGTAGAAGTGTTATAACATTGCGTGAATATAATGCTGGGAAATGATACGTATCAGATAGTGTGAAAGCGAACATGGGATGATCGAAGTCTCCATAAGCAGGATTGCGAGGGGCCATTGACCGATGTCGACTTTTCATATCAATTATCGTGGTCTGGTCGATCTTACCTCCAGGGATAAGTGAGACTCGCCTAACTCCTTCATGGACTGCTGTATCCCGTAAATGGAGGTGCTGCTTCGATAATGGTTGCTTATTGAGGGTGGGTGCGGGGACAGCGCCAACAACGGTTGCTCCCTCATCCTCCAATGCAGGATACCACCTTCTGTGAAGGCTTTATAGTAATACTTCTCAACGGTTTGAACTTGTGTCTGAGCGTGATTGAATATATGATGAGAGAGATCGTGCTAATTCCTTTGCTGTCTCATTTCAAACCATTCTTTGGTTGATGTCATGGCTCGGCATATTCTGACGCACAGCGACGCGGAAGGAGACTAAAAATATGCTAGACGACTTACTCGTTATCTCAAGTCTCGCTACAGTATACTAGATGCATTTATCTAATATTGCCCTTTCCCTTCCCTTTCAGTCTACTAGGCAGATGGAGAAGGGACTGCCTCTGGGTGCTTCTCCCACGCTATTAGACGGAGGGTTCAGAAGAGAAACACACGTTTTCCATGCGGTATTGAAGAGAAAGAAGCTCTTCTCGTCTTGCCCATTTGCAAAGGATCACTTGGCCGGGAGAAGTCTCTCCACTGCAGTAGTCATAATAAGTGGCACTGGCAAAATAATACTGGAGGGCTTAAATAATAATAAAGTCTGGATGGCTTGGAAACCCCAGAATAATCAGACCATTCGGAATATGCACGTGTACTGAGTTACCCAAGCCCCCTAGATTACTTAAGCACTCTTAAATATCCAAGTTACCTAGAACATCCAGATGCGCCACTTTTCATGTTTACCGCGAGTCTCCATCTCAAGGTGCGGAAGCACCTCGCCTAATCCGCCCGTCACCAAAATACCCCTGATTCCGCTCGCTAAACTCATCACGGCTTTTCTACCCTGACCTGAATTCCATGGAACGCAGCGTTACTTCACTGCACCAGATGTATTCTGCTTCAGGTGATGAGTCGTATCCGCTCACTGCTGTTCTGCTAGATCTGTTCTTCTATCGCCCTGCCTTTTCCTTCATGACCACGACATTGATGACAATAATAAACAGGCAGACTTGGAAACCATGGCTTTCCAGCAAAGATTGCATTATATGGTGGACCTTGCACAAACATCGAAGTGAATTCTATAATGGAAATCTCTTATTTCGTGCCAATCCTGCGAAGTCGACTTGTAGTGGTTACAACTTGGTTAAGCTAAAACCGCTCTGACTTGCACCAAGCAACCAACAGTTGATTTGATCTCAACCTGGGAGTATTGCAGTAAGGCACGCCAATAAAAACACTGGTCAAAGCATAGGAAGCACTATAAATCACCCTTCACCATGCCTAGCTCCTCTAGTAAGCGAGCGCCAGGGCAGGAAGCCAGCTCTGTATGGTTGGCCAAATGGATACCGTCGCAGAGGGGTGTTTGGGAACATGTCAGCGATTGATATTCCGGAAATACGAGGCGGGAGGTCAATCAGAGGATAATCTGCATATGTGTTTTGCTGGTTGAAGAATCCCTCACTTTTACCCCAATACGTTTAGTCTGACACAATCGCAGCATCGGAGATTTCAGGAACGTCATCGAAACTATTCTCAACATTCCAGACCTGTTACAGAATGGACTCAACGGAGTAAAGATTGTGCTGAACTATCTCGACAGCACGATTTCGATGCAAAACATCATGCCCCTGCTCGACGCACTTGGCGAAAAACCAAAGGTTGCAGCCAGGATGATGCTTCATTTGAGGTACTCGGCTCTGATGCCAACCAGTGTGCTAGAAAGAATTCGTATTCCGGTAGAGGAAACCCAGGCGGGAAGGTCTCTATCAATGCTTCCGAGGTGGGGAAAATTTGATCATTATGACTTTGCACTTTGACTAAAAATACTCCGGGTTGATCACAACGGACAAACCGGGTGGCACCGGAAAGTATCATATTACCGACTTAAAACAGGAGCCACAGGCTGCTAGACGAGCCGCAATGAATAACAATTTCTCAGTATGCTAAAGACGAAAGAGAGACCCAGATGTTCGTCATGGAGCTGCATTGTCGAGTCTATTCAGAGCATCATTTCGCGAGAGGCATCTTCTTCCCCCTCCCCTTTCTTCAGAACGCATTTAATCAGCTGAATCCGTGAGCACACTACCTTCTGAGAAGCAATAGCAGTCCCTGGCAAATATTTTGCTGATGAAAGTACATTAGGCTTCTCTCTGGTGGAAGAGCGACTGGCTTGCGAGCCCCACTGCTGGTCTTCTACATGGCTGGAAAGAAACAGACGTGCTTATTTTTGCTGCTAGCAATGGGCTTTCAGAAAACAACATCTATGGTTCTCCAATTTTACCAGCTGGAGAAGCCCGAAAGATTTGCAGAACGTCTTCGAACTCTCGACTTTACTTTCATCGCTTTCCAGCAAGATGCCGCAAAGTTGCTTGAGATACTTCGTGGACTGAGGGATTTTGGAATCCTACAGAAATTTGATCGCATCGAGATTTCAAAAACTTGAGGACTGACAGAACATTGCCAACTTTTGTTTCCCTTTTGAAAGCCAAGAGTTACAGCCAGCATTGGTATAGCTGCTGATGACCGTTATTGACGATGCGTCTGAGTCCTGGGACGACGCAGATGAAGAAGTGGAAAACCGGGGATGGAAGAGAGTGGCAGAAGTCAAAGAGCTTGGCGACGATGAACATGAGCAGACCGCAAAGCACTGAATGTGGCTTTTAGCAAGCGAGTACTTTGCTCCGCTGGAGAGACTTATTGATATGTATATGGGAAAGGCGGGCTGGCTCAAGTGGCAGGAGAGAATTGGGTAAAACGATGAGGCTTAGAATCAGATGGACTCAGAGTGGCTGAATCATCTGAAGAAGGGACCAAAGAGGAGGAAAGTCAGGAAACGAATAGACTTGCTCTATGCAGTCTGGGAGGATGGGAGAGATATGATAATGGGTGAGGGTGTGAGTGGTGGTTGTATTGACAACTTCGAGCCTGATGTGTCTTGCTATGATGGCCTAGAGACGGAGAGTGATTGTTTCTCGGAATAGTATCTCCATGTCCCAAATTTGTCGACCATTTATTCCAAACCAGCAAGTTGATAGCCCGGAATTCGTACGATCAAGTAGACCACAGCTGCTCCACATACAAGATTGTAAAATGCGAGCTGGCTGCGACTCTATCTTGCGAAATGCAATTGGACTCTCCCGAGGTCCTAAGGTCCCAAATCAGGCTCCGGACTCGGCCCCCTAGGTTCGTTCATTCTTCCCATTACCATGGCCAGCCTTGATCCTTTCAAGGTTTTGCCTCCACCGTGCGTTTTCCCTTGGTCAACTCTGCCAGCTGCTTTTCCAGCCCCTCGAGTTCAGCTAAACTGGAATCAGCCCTTGATCTCCAATTTCTCCAAGCCCAAAGATCTGATGCACAGATTCATCCCCACCCAGGATCTGCCCGGCCTGTGCTCAGCTCACTCACCACTCTTCTCCCGTTTAATCTCGTCCTTCTCCAATTTCACCCAAGCCCAATAGGCTAGCTGATACGTAAAGGTTGCCATGAGGAGGGTTTTGGCTATTGGACGGGCAAAGGTCTTGTAGAATCCAATCCGAAAGACATACAGCCATCAGTTACCATCGAGAGATCACATTCTGGGAGGAATTAGGAGCTTACATGAGGAGAAACCTCTTTCTGCGCCGGAGGAGGAGCTTGGGTCGAATTGAATCTTCTCTGCGCCATTAACCTCCGAGAACTCATGGCCACTGTGACAGACCTCGCCTTCATTACCGAGTTCATTGAGAGTAGAGGAATGGCAGATACGGGTATATTTGTGAGGTTGTCGAAGTCCATGATGTTCAAAGTATCAGACAGGACAAAGCTCCCGGGCGTTAAATGCCGAGCTTGGCACCGGCACTAACCAGGTATGGAAGCGCAGCGCGGTACTGAACTGTACAGTACATGAGCCCTGTCGCTCAGCCCCACAATGCACTCTGTCATGACATGCGTCGGGACAGATCACAAAATAATCCAATTCAACAAGACACTGTCCATTTCTCCCTCTACCACCTTTTCCTCGACGCCAGGTTCCCGGTAAACAACTTGGAACATCTCTGCGACAACGATTTATCTTCCGAAAGACACCGAAACATTGCAGGCGAGCAGACGGGCAATTACAAAGTCACAATGGTAAGATCTGGAGAGAGAGGAGGAAATAGGAACCCAATGGACCCAATGGGAATGGGAATGGGAATGGGACCGGGCTAATTAGACACAGGCTCAAACTCCTCAGCAACGAAAGGCGAACGCCAAGTTCTCTCAGCAACAAGATGCGAAGCGTGGAAAGGCCCCCACAGAGCTCAAGAAGAAGCAAGAGTTTAAGAGCCCAATTAGTCCTGTTTGGCTGGGTAAGTTGGATATCTACATCACTTCTGGCCGAGATGGAGAGCCGTTGAGGACCATGGTGGAATGGTGGTCGTTAAAGTTGGAACTCGGGTCGCCATCAAGATTGGAGACTATGTGCTAATATTGGTATGCCACAGGTGTCCTAGGGTTCGTTGTCTTCGGTGGATTGTTATTTGAGTTGGTCAGCCGATTCCTCCTATAAATTGACCGATGAAGACGAGGAATGGCTAGAGGGCAGACTTGGGGATTAAAGCCCGGTTTGGCTAGTTGAGAGAGACTAAATGGGGGCGCGGATTTGGGACTGCTTGGGACCTGTTCACAAGAACCAAAGCGGATTTGAGGTCTACACATAGACGTAGGGCTGTATACTATTTCACAGAGGTGCGCACTTCTAGGGAGGAAACTCACGGCGTTCTGGGCCAGAAATTTGATAATTTCTATCTTTTGACGGGCACGGGTCTCAAGTTTGATTTCATGACATTTTGCTGTGTTTTGGTGACTAGAAACCTCATTTTCCGGAACACCAGTAAAATCTCCGACAAAAGAGATAAGTCCCCCCGCGATGCAAAATGGGTAATCGAAGGACTCGAACAATAACCTCCACCCTCAGTATTTCTAGCAAGACTTTTAGACAGCAAATCAAGCACCGAGACCACGTCTCTTACTGCCACCATCATGCTTCATCCTCATGCCCGCCTCGTACTGCTTCTCTAGCTCGCTCTGGACCTTCATAATCTGATCCTTCTTATCTACGGGCTCCTCTCCACTCTTCCTGGCCTTCTTCGCAGCCTTCTTCGCAGCGTTTTCCTCCTCGCTGGTCTCCTCGCCTCTCTCCCTTTTCTTCCCCTTGCCATTCTCTAGCACCACCTTCTCTACTTTATTACTCTTTTTTCCGGCTTTAAGTAACTGCCTGAACTTCTTCTTCCTTTCTGCATCCCTTTCCAACGCATTCGCGTTCCACTGCTCCCCATCCCCTTGCCCGGCCTCTTTCTCGGCAATGATCTTATCCAGCTTTGAGTCGTTGCTCTCGACCTTGACCGCCTCCTTCTCTGCCTCATCCTTCTTACTCTTCTCCTTCTTCTCCGCTTTCTTGGCCTTCTTCTCCGCCTTCTTAGCCGCCTTCTCCCCTTTCTCTTGCTTGGACTTCTTCTTTTCAATTGCGTGCTCTAGCCTGGTTTCTTCGCTTGGGCGCTTGGGTTTCTTGGACGAAGAGTCTTCTTGGATGAATGCTTCGGCTGTGGCTTCGGGAGCTTCAGTCATGGGGACATCGGTAGTGGGGGCTTCGGCAGCAGTTTGCTCAGCAAGCAAAGAAGCAACGAGATTCTTCCTCGCCTCTCTCCGCTTCGTCCTAGCAGCCCTCTTCTGCTCCATCCGCTCAATCTCCATCTGCTTTGCCTCCTCTAGCAACGCCAGATTCAACTTAATCGGTTTTTGCAACTTAAGCAACTTTTTCTTCTCCATATGTCTTTGCTTCTTAGACCTCGGCTTTGCGGGCTCGCCATTAGCGGGTTCGGCTCCAAGCGGCATGATGTTCGAGGTATCGTTCTCATTGTCATCGTCTGAAGAAGAATCCGAGTCAGAATCACTGTCACTATCACTTGAAGTTTTCTCGAAGTCTATTTTAGCGGTCTCCTTACCCTTCTTAACCTTAGAATTTCCCTCCTCATCTGAACTTTCATCATCGGATTGGAAACGCTCTCTCAGCCCCAAGATTTCTTGACGGGCCTTCTCGGCATCCCAGGGAATGCATAGGTTGGCAGCTTGCTTCTTTCGGATCTTCATCTCGCGGTTGAGTTTCTTCTGCTCTTTCTGAACTCGTCGGAGAGCCTTTCCTGCTTGTACTTTGGCGTTTTTTTGGGCCTTGAGTCGCTTCATGATATCATCGTCTGTGATGTCCCATAATTCAAGGAAATTCTCTTCATCTTCTGGGAGACTGATTTCTGCTGGAAGAACGGGTCTCTTCTCCTCAGGGATTCGTTCTGCGATAATAACGACCTTCTTCTGTTTTTGAGGGGCTTTGTAGTCGATAAGTGCAGCACGCTGGGGATTGACTGCATCTTGTTCATAAACACCGCTTGAACCCTGCAGAGTAAGAGTAGCACCGCCATCAATAGTCTCGCCATCCGCAGCCGCCTCTCTAGCAGCCTTACTCGCCTCCCTTCGAGCCTGCTTAGCTGCCTCCTTGTCTCTCGCCACCTGCTGCTTGGCCTCCTTCTCTGCCGCTCTCTGAATCTTTAACTGTGCGATCTTCGCAAGAGCCTCCTCACTCTTGACCGTGCCATCGTCCAAGACCACCACTTTGCCCACATTGAACATCTTGCCCGAAGGATCGTGGATAGCTGCTAGACGCTCGCATTGGTGGATAGCAGCGGTTTGGATTTTCAAGCGCTCCTGGGCTATGTCCCGTTCGCGATTACGATCCTGATTCTTGACGTATTTCTCATTATTTCTCGTCTAGAAAACCACAATTAGCTTCTGCGACCAAGGAGAACCATTAAAGGAAGGGATGGGCATACCATCCGTCTGTGCATAATAGCGTTCTGCTTGCGCTGCTTCTTCGCATCCGACTTGATCTTCTTCTTCTCCTTTTTCGCGGCATTTCGAATCGTTTTGGCAATCTCCTTTCGCTCCTCTATTTGCCAATTAGTCCATATTCTTAGGATTCCCCCCTTTAACTTTAGGAGTATGAACATACCAGGAGTCTTCCCAATAATCTTTTGCGGCCTAATCGCATAATTCTCTCCCCATCTGCCCTTCTCTCCTCCCTCCTCATCTCCTTCGCCTGCTCTAAACACATATTTCGATTTCGGAGCCTCATAGCCACCGCTCCCACCACCTAGGGGAATAAAATTAGCTGACTTGAATTCGGCCATTGGGTTTCGTTTTGCAATGGGAATTGGAAGTCGAGGTTGAAGTTCGAGATTCAGATTCAGATGTGCAATTGGCCGAGGAAATAATTTTTTGGGTGACCGAGTCCGTGCGCCTCAGACTGGATAAAGAAACACTTATCGCACGTGACCACCACTCCATGTTGTTCGTTGGTGCGAGCCCAGACCATGGAGCACGGTTAACTGGCTATTAGAGATGGCCTGAGCGAATTGCAAGGAATAAATTTAAATGTATGATTTCTATTATAAAATGTCTCACGTAAGGAGAGATTTGTGCTTCGGATACAATAGCTAAATCGCCTTTTCCCAGTAACCCGAAACAAGTCTTGGTGTTCGAAGAGTTGTGACAGTCGACTCGTTTTAAGTACAGTACAGTACCATAACCTACCTAGTAGATAAGATATTCGAAATGGGCACATTGTTCGAATTGGTTAGAGTTTTTGAACTGTTTAGAATATTCGAATTCTTCTCAATATGTAAGATCTCTTACTTGTTCAGGCCCTTCAGAGTAATTGCCTCAGAAGTTCTCCTCAGAACACAAAGCGTATATGAGCGACGGTTGATGTTCACTTCATGTGGAAAGTTCAGAATCACTCATGC
Organism: Bryoglossum gracile; assembly: GCA_037952635.1. Classification (NCBI taxonomy): domain Eukaryota; kingdom Fungi; phylum Ascomycota; class Leotiomycetes; order Helotiales; family Bryoglossaceae; genus Bryoglossum; species Bryoglossum gracile. The sequence goes on along the minus strand of JAPZPB010000061.1, from coordinate 102,252 downwards.
CGCCCTGCCCACAAGGAGATTGTCTTTGCACCCTCATGGCTTTGACAGTCCGTACATGGTAAAATAAAGTATGGCTATATAACAGGTATCTTTTATCTGTACGTCTGCCCACTCCAAAATGCCGATGAATCCCTTTCTCCTTCAATGCACCATTCGCCAGAAATTCCCCCGGCGCTATGCTCCTGAACCCCCAATACCCACTCCACCACCATCAATGGCTGCTATTCTCTTTTTCTTCGATTTAGGTTTCGCCACATCGCCCGCCTCAGGCTCTCCACTCTCCATCTTCTTGGCCTTCTTTTTCTTCTTGACCACAGTCACAGAATCTTCCTTAACAACACCTTCAACAGGTCTGCCCTTTTTCTTTTTCTTCTTCACGACAGTGCCTTCAACACCAGAGGCGGCTTGTATCCGGTCGTTGGCCCTTTGCATTTCTAGTCGGAGCTTCTCTACTTCCAACATCGCCTTTGCCATCTCAGCATCTTCTCTCTTTTGGCGTTCGTAGTCCATGGGCCCAGTTGAATCCCCTTCAAGAGAGAATGCACCGATATGGCTCGAGTCAACTTGCAGGAGAGACTTCCCTTTGGTTTTCAGTTTTTGGAGACCCTCAAGACTGTTTTCGGAATCGTCGTGGTGTGGTGTCGATGTACCACTTCCGATCGTCTCATCCGCAGCGATCTGTATCTTCTGGCGAGGTTTCGGTGCCACGTTCTTCGGCAATGGTTGCCCTGAAGCCGCGGCTGTATTCCCAAGGTTGAGTTCCATGATAGGTATCGTGTCGATATCCAAATCTTGACCATTGCTACTCTGGAGAATATTATGTAGGGGGGTAGACCTGCCAGAGATCTCATCTGCTGGTGCGATGTAAAAGGGATCATCTTTGTTCCTTTCAAGTCGCTCTGCTCTCCGCCTAGCGACAATATCTGGATCCAGATAGCTCTCTTCACTTCCTTGCTGGTACGAATGGACTGGTTCATCCGAAACAGCAAGTCGGTTTGCAGCAGGTTCCGTGGGACCGGCTTCTGGAGGAGGAGCTTGGTGGTAATAGACCTCGAACTCATCTTGATCCAAGTCCTCAGATGACGCAGATTCCACAGCCCTCAGTAAGTTGCTCAGATTCAGATTGATGGGTTGGTCCAAATCCAAACCAGTCGGTAATGGCACATTTTTCTGCGCACCTGGGGCAACCGAGTTGAGCTCCATGCCACTGAATAGTGATGGTATCGCCTGGGTGAGGAGGAGCGGTGCATCTTGTTGCATCTCATCTGTCGAAGGCTCTAGCCCAGACGAAGCCTCGGCCGCCAACTTCAGGAGTTCCGAAAACTCCACTGCTCGCTCTTGAACCTCTAGATCAGGGTGCATCGCAAGTGGTTCAAGAGCATGAATGACTCTAGCCATCAGTAATGAAATCATGGACTTTCTCTCAGGCGCCCAGCCCATGTGATCATTGCCGGCAATCAATGAGAAGATCTTTGACATCGCCTGGAGGTATATAATGAGCGCTTCCGCCGGCGTAGATCCTTTGGTTAGTGAGAGAAGAGCCGTTAAGGCGCCATCTGGGGACGCCAAACAAGAAGCGTACTCTCCAGCGATCCATACCACCGGTCTTAAAACTCCACTTCCCGAATTAAGTTGAGTCGTACTGTCGTTGTATGTTGAGATCAAAATCTCTTCCGCGGCTTTCGTAGCCTGTATCCTAACAGCTTTTACCTTGACGGCTACAGTCCGTAGCTCATCTCCGATTCGTGCGGAAGCATCAATTGTCGAGCTTCTGATGCCCAGTTCTGAATCGCGTGCGTTTGCAGAACTTGGGACTGGCGCGCTCCGGACAAGTTGTATGAGAATGTCAATATACCAATCGAAATCCACCAGATTTCCGTAATTACTACTCGAACACATCTCCAGTATCCGGGTAATCACGTCGATTCTGTAGTCATCTGGAAGCATCGGTGTCTCATCTTCTCCTTTCTTAGGTTTAAGTGCCTCGTCGTCCTCAAAGTCAGCTGATGGCTCAATGGTAATAGGCCGGCAATCGAGTTCTTCAGCAGTTGGGGGCCTTGAATTTTTAAGTTGCCTCATCAGTCGCCCCACTATTGACATCAAGTTATCGCTGTTAACCATTCCGACAACGAGATCTAGAGCCCGGAGACGTATGGAAATGTCAGGGCTGTCGATACACTCCATGATAACATCTTCTTGCTGGGCAACAAGGTAAGGATGAGTGAGTACAATTTTGTTAAGTGCTAATAAAGCAACATATTTCACTGAAGTAGGTGAGTAAGGGTCGGTACATAAAAGGGATAGGCAGTCTCCCTTACAGTTCGCATCGTCCTCTACCATCATCATGCCTCGGAGTTTCGTCACGCATAGGGTAGCAATCTCCTCACCACCAGCGGATTCATCATCCAGGATACCCCCTTGGATGATGCCATTGATACATTCGTATAGCAGTGACATTGCAGGGGTTGTCCGGATGATAGCCGTCAATGGAGGTAGAAGCTTCTTCACTAACCGTGGCTCTAATGGAGTTAGGGTTGCAAACTGTTTCTGTTAGCTAATACTGAAACCAAGGAACTGTGCTAACTCACAAGCTTAATTAACTTAATTGCCATCCAATTGTTCCCACTGTCCACTAAGAGCTCGAAGAGCCGTGGTGCCAAAGGTAGAAAGTCTGAGGGCCTCCGCCAACCCAGCTCGCACACCACATTGATAATTGCAGCTGTGACACTTGGATCTTCCTCTTCATCCATCAGTCGTTCCTTGATTTTGGGCCATGCTGGCCGCAATGTTTCTGGGTACACCAAAGCCAATCGGTAAAGAGTCACAATCGTCTTCTTCCGTACAGAAGCATGTGAATGGTTCAGCCGTGGGAGTAAATCCGAAAGTACAGAGAGGGCCAGCGAGGGAGTAATTAGGTGTGGTAGTGTAATGATTGGAAGGGTCATCGTCGGTACGGAGGTAGCTGTCACATCCTTTACTAGTTTTAGCATTTTCGTTCTCATGTCGCGGGAAATACCATACCTTCTTCAACAGATTTGTAGCCAACATCAAGACCTCCGTATCTGACCGGAAACTTTGAACAGCTCCAAGATAGCCCACCCGCTTCTGGACGTATTTGGGAGAGGACATAACCTCGAGGACATGAAAGGATGCCCAGGACATGTCGTGGCCGAACATTTCGAGATAGACCAGCTTCAGTAGAGCAGTGGCCTTTAGGTCTAATCCATCCATTAGTACTCCGGGTCATCTGTTAAACCAGCACCACTGACCCATGTCTTGCCCCCGAATCTCTGCCCGACATTCTTTCAAACTGTTCTGTATGTACTCCTTCTCGTTTCCCTTGTGATTCCGTAGACCTCGGATGAGGTCGTAGAGGGATTTCTCGAACCTAGAAGGCCAAATTAGCTAGAGACCTCGTGGAGTCGAGTCCTGATGTATGCGCACATCTTGAACGAGGTCGATGCTTAGTCCTTGAAAACTGAGAGGTCTTCGTCAGGTAAACTGCCTCCTACTAGACCATGTTGTGCGCTTGATCACAAATCCAGTCCAGCTTCAGCTCTTAATAGACTTTGGAATCGCATATCTTTGAAGTGATGTAAGTACTCGCGAGTTGCTTGCGGTTGCAAGTGGAAAGTTCCCCCACCAAACATCCCGGAATACAGGGGAATCAAAGCGGCATGCAATCATGCCAAGGCGGCAAGCGACAGGCAGCTGTAAGTTGCTTGAAGTTCCAGGCGGGAACAACATACAACATACCTGTTTCACAGCATCAGCGCTCTTCGAATCGATACTCGCAAACTACGTACGATTCTTACAAAGACCAAAGCCTTCCCAATCATTAAGAGCCGTCACCATGAGCTCATCTCTCCTCCACCCTCCAGCTCACCTTCCGCCGTCTGTCGCGCTCCAATTATCACAACAAGCTCCAGCTCTACTCCAGAATACGCCTTCCTCAATAGCTTCATATTCCGTCAGCTCTTTATGGTCCGCGGCGGAAACCCCAGAACTATGGACTACGTACGAGAACCTCATGATGTCATGTCTACGGACTGGTGATGAGCAATCTGCTCATCTATGTCTTCAACGACTTATAGAACGTTTCGGGGCGGAAAACGAGAGATTGATGGCATTGAGGGGTCTATTCCAGGAAGCCATTGCAAAGGGTGATGCAGAGCTGAAGCAGATTTTGGGGGAATACGACAGTATTCTGACCAAGGACCCAGCCAACATGGTGAGGAGTGGTTCCTGAAGCGGCTATGTAGACCTCTGCTAATTTTATCAGCCTGTATCGAAGCGTCGCATTGCCCTGTTCAAGTCTTTGAACAAGATAACCGAAGCAATTACAGCTCTTACTAAGTTCCTCGACTCTTCACCAACCGATGCTGAGGCTTGGGCAGAGCTGGGGGATTTATATGTCACTCAGGGGCTGTATCAACAAGCAATATTCGCTTTTGAGGAGGTTTTGTTGGTTACCCCGTTCGCGTGGAACGTCAGTAGCCAATGTACCCATTTTCGAAGGCCTACTAACTCCTCATATTAGATCCATGCCCGTCTCGGGGAAGTTTTGTACATGGCCGCTTCGGCCGGTGACTCAGGGGCAGACAAGTACCTTGCAGAATCTCTTAGGAGATTTTGTAGAAGCATTGAGCTATGTGACGACTATCTACGTGGTTACTATGGGCTGAAGTTGGTGCGTATCCCCATGCCCCAAGCGGTGCCAGTAACGGCGCCAGCCAACTCATCGCACCCCAATGCCGAATCAAGAGTTGACCATTAACACTGTTTGAAATGCCTACCCTATCAGAAATATCAATTTATGTTGGGTCTCAAAGCCACAAAATTGCTCACATCCATCTGAATATTCCTGGTGGGCAGGCGTTTCAAAAAGCGTTCATGCTCAGGTTAAGAATCGCCTTACATAGCTCTCCGGACACTCCGGACACCCCGGTATACCTTGAATATTCAGGGTGTAATCGGGCTTCGCTGTCTGGAGAGTAATAGCGCATACTCTTCCGATCATTAAGTGGGCTGCCACATGTTTACATCGTTCTAACAAATCTTTAGACAAGCGCTAAGCTGCTTACAACCCTACCCCAGGGCTCCCGGCAATCAAAACCAGACACTGGATTACCAGCTCCGGATCTCAAAACTGTGGAACGTCTGAATGAGACGGCAACGGCAAAATTGACCGAGATCGTTCGGAGAAGTGTTGGGGGAGAATCTGGATGGAAGGGGTATGATCGAGCGGAATTGATCGCTGCAAAAGCGCTTCTAGATTCAGATGCGACAAAAATTACTCGGTGAACAAGTCTCAACAGCCCAACGAGAGCTTCGGTATGCAAGGCACAGTTCTATGGATGTCAGATCAGTGAGGAAAAGGAGGCATTCGATATATTTTGCGGTTGAATTTTTTTGCATCAGCCTCAGGAGTGGGTCGGGCCGGAGACGTGGCAGTCTCAAAAGGGTCTTTGGAAGACGTCGAACAAGGATAGGGTCAGGCTTCTGCAGCGAGGTGCATATCGGGCTGCTGGGCAAGTCGGGATTGGAGTGCTGTTCAGTCGCATGCAGCCCAACTTGGTGCCCAAAGGTCCAATCCGAAAAGCGGTGACGGGGTTATGGTCTCTGGTGGTCTCGCTGCTGAAGTCGGAATCGTGAAAGAGTCATTGACAACACCGCAGTTTCAAGCAAGAGTAGAAATGGGCGAAGACCGGTGATGATTGTGGTCCTGTATATAGTAGATGAGATCGGCCGTACGCCAGGCACACCACAGTAGAAACCACGTTCCGATTATTTCCATTCCCGTTGCCATACAGTAGCTGTTGCTTCGCCTCGTGCCCTCACGAAGCCCCCCAACAGTGCGCAAGATTTTCCCGTTTTCCCGTGCAACCCAAGATCTCTCTTCCATAGGACCATCCGCTCCTCTGGAATTCTGAACATGCACCATTTACAAAAGCATCGTCACAAGCATCACAAGACTCGGACCAAACAAAGCGCAGCCGTGAAGAAGAGCCCTCCTTCTCCCCTCCTGTTCCCTCAACCCTGAATAGTTTCAACTCAGACCCAGAAGCAGACTCACAATTTACATCACCCACATCGTCATATCACATTCAAGGCTGCACCACAGCGCCATCACACAGCTCTACACTATCCCACCAGGCATTCGGAGCAGCACAAAGGAAAGGTTCTTGCATGGTGCATTTGGTGGCAGTCCGCCTATCTCTCCATCTCTCTCATCTCTCATCCTGCATGTAGTGGTGGCTTGGTGTCACACCTCCAGTACCTCATCATTACAGTACCAGTGCTGCACACCCGACTCGACAACCAGCCGGCTGTCAATAATACCTACTTCGTAAGCCGACGGCTGTGAGGTGGAGTATCAATCAACATTGAGAACTGGCACTGGCACTGGCACTGGCGCCTAACCTGCGGGGTACAAGTACTTGTACAGTACATAGACTTCATACCTCATAAGGTACTGTACACACAGTAACAGCAACAGCAACAGCAACAGCAACAGCAACAGCAACAGCAACAACAACAACAACAACAACAATACAACAATACAACATTAACAACAACACCACCACCAAAAAAGGGGTCAATCAAACTCAATTCCCCAAAACTTCCTCCTGCACAGACAATTTAGCCGCCTCCCTTCGCTCTCGTCGCAAGTCTGTATGAACTCCTTCTAGAAGCTAGCGATCGTCTCTTCCTGAAACCAGGTACGTTTATATAATTCCTTCTGATAGCCCCTGGACCGCCCTTTTTGTTTCCTGATTCATGCATGCAATGCACTCTCGTCCCTCTTTTCCTCGAACAGGGAGGATTGTGATCTGAGGGTTGGCTGGGTTCGAGCTGCAGCAGGGAGAGAGGAGAGAATGGAGACGGGAGACGGGAGATGGGAGATGGGAGATGGGAGATGGGAGATGGAATGGCATTGATTCATGACAAGGCAATGCAAGGCGAGGCAAGGCGAGGCAGTACAGGAAAGGTCAGAGGACAGGACTTCAGAGTCTCTCAGAATTACCTCTTAGTTGTGGGTAGTTTTGCCTTTGTCTATGGCATCTCTCTCATTTTCATTCTTTCACTGCTCGCACTCCAATTTCTTACCACCCCCACCCTCCACACTCAAGTCATCACTATCCTCACCCTCATCGCTCACTATTCTCACCTCTCAATGCCCATACGCTAACATCAAGCCCCTCCTCACAGCACAGCACATAACAGACCTCCTTGCACCAACAACTTTGCCCTCGTCCAAATAATACAATAATAACGACAATTTTTATATCCACGACAAGGCAACACCACACATTGCACATTGCACATTGCACATTGCACTTCGCACATCATACATCATACACTACACACCACCACCCTCTGCCACCATCAACACTGCATTGTTGTTCCTCCCCTGCGCACCATCCTCCTCACTCCCACAATAAACACAAACACCATTGCAGAGACACGCGCAAGAACAGTTCTTTTGTTGTTTCTGTTGTTTCTAGGAGCGCAGACCGACTAGACTCTAGTCATCGCTATCTGCTCTCTGGATCCGACCCTTTCGAAATCCGGCTCACATCCACATCCGCCTTTCTTGGGCCCCGCTAGACCCAGTCCCCAAACCTCCTACTTCTACGCCTACGTCTACTACCACATCACCACCACCTCCACCACCCACACAAACAATCGCACCCATCCCTTACCTTCTTCATTTTTCTGTTGGTTCTACCTCTAGCGGCTTCAATTCGCCTTCATATCATCGCACCTTTTCCCATATTCGCCTGCATCGTCGGCGGTGACCCATCTTGACGGTGCGAGAAACCAGCCCACCTGCAGGGCTGATTGCCCCCTACACCCCTTTATCCCACTCCCCTTCTACAAGGACTTTTCAGCTGCGACTTTTCTCTGGTAGAATCGTCGCCAGCGAGAAATTCCTTGACCTCAATTATTCTCGATGCCGTAAGTGAACATCTATCTGCTCCCTTCCTGCTCTCGCAACCATTGTCGCAATGCTTCTGCACATCTGAACACAACAACGAGAATTCCTGGCTAACCCTAACCCCACTCTCTCAGCACCGCGACCATCTCCATCGAAACCTCTTCTCGGTCCACCTCACGATCCACCGAATCTTACAGCGACGAAGAAGGTTCATCAGGTACCGGCGTCCATATCTCCTCCCGAGTCGGAAGTAACGAGTATTCTAACCCTTCAGACGAGTCTTGGGACCCCGTTACCTCCGACGAGATCGAGCCCTCCGAGTCCGCCTCCCGTCCTCCCACCTCCAATCGTTACCACCGCCAGTCGAGCGGAAGTCGTCCACCTGCTTCAAGAGCCCCGACTCGTCGGCATACCACCAGCGAGAGACCGCCCCGCCGTCCACCTGTCTCGCGCGTTCATAGGCATCCTGTGCCCGCACCACCATCCAGCGTGGACCCTCTAGACGACTACCCGGGCTATGCCCGAGGCTTCCCTACACCTCAACCTGGGGGGTATGGTGCAAGGGGGCCTCAGCCAGGCTATGCCCAAAGTTCATACTCCGGCGCCGCGCCCGGATATGCTCCCCCCTTCGGCGCGGCACCTGGCGCATTAACTCACTATGGAGCTCCAGCTGCATACCCGTATGCGCCAAGTACAAATCCATTCTCTCCCCAGCCCTCACCAGCTCCCCCAGGGGCAGGATACTTCCATGGTGGGCATCATGCTCTGTCTGGTCACAATACGCCTGGCGGTGGCTACCCAGGACATGATCTGATGGCTTACCCACCACCCCCTCATCATGGATATGGGGGTGGAGGCGGGTACGGTGGCTACGGTATGCAACCACCACCACCACCCCCACAACAAGGAATGGGTTTCTACCCACCATGGCCACCAAGCGAGGGATCCGTGATTATGACTCCGGATCCTGAGACCGAGAAGAAGCTACTGGTCGTGGAGGAGCTCCTGAAGAAACAGAACATCGAGTACGAGAGGGTCCAGAAAGAGCTAGCCGACAAGGCTGCGAAAGAGCAGAAAGATATGGAAGATAAAGCTGCTGCGGTCCAGAAAGCTTTGGAGGATCGAGCCGCTGCTGCCCAGAAGGATCTCGATGACCGGAATGCAAGAGAGCAGGCCGAGAAAGCTGAAGCTGCAGCGAAGCGGAAAGCGGAGGAGGAGAAGGCAGAATGGGAGAGGAAGCTGTTGAGGGAAAAGAAGGAAGCGCTCGAGGCGTTTGAAGCAGCACAACGCGCAGCTGCTGAAGCTGCTCAAGCCGCCGCCAAGAAGGCGGCGGAGGATAAGGCTGAATGGGAGAAGCGCTTAGCCCAAGAGAAGAAGGAAACTCTTGAAGCGTTTGAAGCGGCACAACGGGCAGCTGCCGCGGCCAGAGCAGCTGCTGAGATGAAAGTTG